>VWZY01000537.1:554219-576670 GCA_013399075.1 Chloroceryle aenea
AAAAAAGCAAGCAAGCAGAGGAATCTCTGAACTGCTGAGCCAGGGCCCTGGAAGTATTATCCTCCCTGTGCTCAGAGGAGATCATGCCTTGAGGCGATGGACTGGAGCCATTCCTCTGTCACCTCTTTCCGAGAGACAGCTTGGGCAAAGGTACAAAGACAGGGCAGTGGGGAGATGCAGCCCTGCTCCAGGTTGAGAAGGTTTTCTCTCTCGTGCACTCCCCCTGCCCCTCTTGTCCTCTCTGTCTGTGTCTTACTTTGCCTCTTCTCCCCTCTTCCCTTGGTGTTCTCTTCACTCTATTACCTTTTCTGGTTTTTGTCACATCCATTTTCCTTTTCTCTCACCCAGCTATACCCATTTTAATTCTGTTTTTGTTCCTGCTGTCTCTGCTTTCCTCTCCCCCCACCCCATGTGTGTCAGTCTGGCCGCAGGGCACCAAGCCCCGCTGTCCCACACTGCTGGCTGAGTTTACTGACCCTGCTGCTGCTCTTACACAGCGAGCACTTCACTAGGGAGGCAAGGTGGGCCAGGGTGGCTGAGAGCAGAAGCTGAAAGGTCCAGCATTGTCCAGAGGACCATGCTTTGCATGAGAAGTCCATCTGCATGGGAAGGCAGCAGTGCCAGCCTTCCCACATCCCTTGTAGGACCAGAGGGGAGGTATCTCACCTCCTCATTGCCCCTGTGCCAGACATTTGGCCACTACACAGGACCCTACGCATGTCCTGAAGGTAAAAGCTTTGAGGGTGCTGAGAGACAGGTACAAATGGAGGCCTTAAAACCCTCCTGGTGTGTAGGGGACTGGTGAGCTGTGCTGGTGGAGCGCGGGGACTGGAACTCCTGCAGGCAAAAGCAAGTGGGAGGATAAGGGGGAAGCATATGAGAAGAGACTAAAAAAAGGCTTGGCTGCTTTTATCTAGCAAAATGTATGCTGAGAGGGAGTATGATTGCCATCTATAAATATGGCGAGGTAAACACTAGGAGGGAGAAGAGCTATTTAAGTTAGATGACAGAGCTGGCACAAGAACAAATGAAGATGAACTGGCCATGAATGCATCGAAGCTGGAAATTAGATTTCTAACATCAGATCAGTGAGATTTTGGAATAGCTTCCTGGTAAGATTAATGGGACAAAGAAATCTGATTACTGTTAAAATGGAGCTTGATCAGCTATCTAAGTGATTATGTGCCTGGGTGTTTGCAGTAAAAGGTGGCTGGACTCCGGGACTCGGTGATCAAAGCTCTTCCAGTCCTGTGTCCCTAAAGCCCGCTCCAGCTGCCAGCAGGAGTTGGTAGGGCTGAGCTTTGTCTGTGCATTGTGCTGGAGAGCAGCTTTGCATCTCTGGGCTTAAGGAGGAGGCAGAAGCTTCTGCCTCTCAGTGCAGGTTTTTAACTACCAGCATCTTGCTACAAAGCTCTTCCCACGTGAGTGAGCTTGTGAAGCTGGTGTGGGTGAAAGGCTGATCAGAGATAATTTACTATCAGTTTAAGTGAAGACAAAATTTGACTTTTGCTTATTAACCCTTACAAGTAAGCCTGGCCTGGGTTCCTAGGACATGTACCCGTGACTTGCCATCAGAGTTCTCCCTGCTTGAGTTAAAGGCCAGCTTTTCAGATGCTGTTTTGCTCAGAGGGAGTTTGAAGGGACCACTCACAGAACGACGCTCCGTGCTTCAAGGCCAGCCCTTTATTAGAGCTTTGGAGCTTTTACAAGAGGCTGCAAAAGTTTGTGAAGAGTCCTCTAGATAAAGCGTGAGGCTGCTGTGCTGGTGTGTCACAAGCAAAGGGACAATGCTCACCTTGTGCTTTTGCAGAGCTCTTCATTCCACCTTCATTCCCTGCCAAAGAAGAGCAGCATCTCAGCTGGAGTGCAGGTGTTGCTGGTTTCTCCAGACATCATAAAAACCAATTGCTGTTAAATGTCCTGAATTTTTCAAGCTGGTAGATTCACATCTATTAAAGGAAGTTCTAAATTGTACTGAGGACTTCACATAAAATGAGAAACTGCAAATTGGAGGTCACTAGAAATGGTCTGACCGGATGTCACCCAGCTAATAAAAAGGAATTCAACCACAGAAAGCATCATTACAATGAGTTTGACCAAAAGTTGCCCAAGAAAAAGGAAGACAACACATGTGGAATTGCTGCAGAGTGTTCAGGATGGCCACCTAAAACTGAGAAACATAAGCTTGGACTGTGGAAACCTACATCAGTATTCAAGGACATGAATGGCAAACCACTTCTTGATGGTTCTGCTGGAGGATGAAGGTCTGATGGAGTTCCTGCCAGCATTTCTTTGCCTAAACACCACAGACTTCTTTAAAAACCTGAGCACTGCCCAATGGGACGTTGCTGATCAGCCAGCCTCTGTGACCTACCCAGCTATTTCAGAGGGGCAGAAAATGACTTTGCTTTACTCCTGCCAGTATCTCGTTGATCTTCAAGGACAAGTCGGCATCCGTGAAGTAGCTTTAACCAAATTGCTAAAAATACAAGCTAGGATTTTTAGTGGATAAATTTACTATGAAGTATTTTTTTTCCTCCAGAAAAGCAATTTTGCTTCGCACTAAAAATTGAAGTATCTTCTAGCTTAAGAAAAAAAAACCCAAGTTAACAAATTATAGTGTGTTAAGAACTGATAGTAGCACAAAGAGACAGCTATAATCTCATTTCTTCATAATTACTGCATTCTGAAGAACTCAGAAACATCCCCAAATCATTTCATTAAAAAAAAAATCAATTCTAGGCCATAGCCCGTCATGCCAAATTTTAGGTTTGTGAGCTGATTTATAAATCCTGCAAAAACACAGCTTTTAATAGAAACCCCAGGACTTGAGACTGTGGTGCAGCTGGATTGAAAATCAGCATTCATGTTACTGCTGCGAGTTTTGAGATGGAGAACCATGAAGCCGTGGGTTCCACTGGTGAAAACTGATGGTGCCTTGGTGGGGCTGGGCCGAGCGTGGGGCTGGGGACGTCGCTGCCCACATTTCAAACCGATGGGCTTTTCATCACCTCGCTGCTGCTGCTTTGTCCTGACCCCCCCCTCTGCCTGGACCCAGTATCTGCTGAATGACAAAGAATTGACACCTGTGTCGTCAACTAGGACACGACAGATGCACAGCCTGTGCCAGGAGCAAGGATGTGCAGTCACAGCCGCTGTTCTCAGGCAAGGATTGCTCTGGAAATATTGCAGGCTCCCAGCTTTATCAACTCTCTGCTCTGGGAATGTCCTTGAGGAGCGCGGCTGGTGCAAAGGTGCCTAATGAGCTGGTCACACATGTTGCCTTAGTGAGAATATAGAGAGACACAAAATGAGAAGGAGCAGGTCAAGGCAGTAGCCACGGCTCTCACTGCGCTGCCGGTGCTGTCTGATGTGAGATTCATGGGCTCTGGGGCCACGAGGGACTCTTGTGATCATCTGGCTTCCCTGCCCGCACAGCGCAGGGCACAGAACCGCCCTGTGTTATTGCTTCTCTCAAGGTCAGTGCTGGTGGCTCAGCAGCAGGGTCTCTCTCAACCAGAGCCTGGCTTTCAGATGGGTTTGAAATGAGTTCCTTTCAGCGTGCTGGCATTAATCTGTCTGTGTGGCTGCCCCTGTGTGTACTTACAGATACACACATCTCCGTGGGTGTGTGGTCGGTGTATTTCCACTATTGTATGTCCTGAATTTATCTTCCAGCCTGGAATTCTGCCCATTTGGAGCACAGTTATATGCTTAGCAAATGATGGAACCTATTTGTGTAAATATTTCAGCTGAATAGCTCTAAAAACAGAGCAGTTACTTGTAGAGAGACCCCATGTTTTGTGTGTGTGTGTGCACAGCCTTTTCTATCCGTGCTGTCTCCCTTGTGTCTGTGCAGGGCTCGCACTGTGGTTTCTCCTGGGTCTGTTTAAGCCAGGGCAGATTAAATTTGATGTCAGAACACGTCAGACCACTTTTTGCATCCTGGATCAAAGGAATTGAATCAGCAGGATTCAGTCAGTGAGGGCAAGGTTTTGCCTCTGGTTGTTACAGATCTTCACCCAAGTGAAGCCCAGTTTCTGTGATCAGATAAGAGCTTCTAAATGTCAATGCTCAGTTTGTAATAGATAGTGTAGTTGTCCTAAATGTGATGCTTCTGGTAGAGAGGAGTATTTGCAGATGATTTCCCTGGAGATAAGGGAGAAGCTGCAGAGCTCTGCAGTGTTATCCTCAGTGACCCAGCCGGGGGGATCCTGCTGGCCCCTGTTGCCCTATTTATAGAGCAGCTTTTGCCAGAGGAGACTTCCTGACCCTAAGCCCTCCCCAGCATGGTCACTACCTAAACCAAAGGGCAGAGGAGCCGCATGGCTGCCCAGCCCCATTCCCTTCTCCGCTCTCTTGGACCAGCATTTCCCCTTCAGGCTCCATTTCTCCACCTCCCATGACATGGTTATTCCTCCCGGGTCATGGTGTGTTCCTTGTAGCCGACTCAACTGGCTAAACCACTTTGCTTGGTGACTGCCCTGCCCCTGAGGTTGTGTCTGTCACACGGCACAGAGCGGTGTCCCTGACTGCTCCATGGGACAGCCCTTTTATCCTTCTGCATCTGGCTGTGTTCCCATGAAGGAGCCTCTCCAAAACAGTGCTTGGTCCATCATCCTCTGCATCATCCTGAGCAGAGCCCCTCACTCTTTGGTAGGCTCCTGGGCTGGTAGCACAATTTAGAGGTAGTTGTGACCATGCACTCAGGGAACATGTGGGACTAGGGGTCCTGAGAGCACAGGGCATGTCCCCCTTCCCTGAGGTGGCATGTGCCCAGTCAGCTAAAAGCTGAGGAGCACTGGAGGAGATCAAGGAAGTCTTGTTTTGCAGGACAGCCCCCAGACTCTGGGCTTCCTGCAAAGCCATCCTCAGTGTCTGGGGAGAGCGGGTGCTCTGCAGACACAGGGACAGTGCGAGGCTGCCTCACCCTGAAGTGGGGTGGCTGTGGCTCTGAAGGCTGTTACAATAGGACTGTGAGGGTGGGTGAAAATGCCATTGGGGTCTGACTGGAGGTGCTGGGCACCAGCTGGGATTTTATATCCTGATAGACTTCAACACATTAGTGAGGTTTCTCTTGTCCCAGGTCTCTAAACCAATTAAGAAAACTAAGCAAAAATTAATGAGAGATCAGGAAAAATGGAATGTTGTGGTGATTTCAAATATGTTCTATTTTAACCTCCTTTATTCTTAAGCAGTTCCTTGTAAATACAGACAAAGAGCAGAGCTGAACTCTCGGAAACAGAGGCAGGAGGCTTTCTGGTTTGGAAGCAGACAGAGGAGAGCAGTGATGACTACATTAATTTTTCAGAAATGGGGCTGGGATTTGCTCTTGAGCTGACCCTTCTCAGGCTAAGCTGCACTTTCAGCAGGTGTGGCTTTCAAGGGAAAAATGTCAGGGTGCAAAACTCAGCAGTTGTAGCAACTACAGGGATTCACAGACCCTACTTGCTGGGACTCCCCTGATCACCACAGGCTTTGTAGAGCCACTTTTGCTGTGGTGCCCCGAAACAGCAGCTCCTCTCCTTTTGCTGACCACCAAAAGAGATGCTCCAGCAAGCTCACCCCAGGTCCCCAAAATCCCCATCCCTCAGGCAGACACTGTGCTTGCCTCATGATGCTGTGCTTCAGCATTACCTGGCTCAAGGGAGGCTTTTACAAACGGCAGGAAAATCAAGAGCATATTGACACCCCTGCTTAATACAACAGCAGCCT
This sequence comes from Chloroceryle aenea, assembly GCA_013399075.1. NCBI lineage: Eukaryota > Metazoa > Chordata > Aves > Coraciiformes > Cerylidae > Chloroceryle > Chloroceryle aenea. Next base: position 559,935 of record VWZY01000537.1, read on the forward strand.
TCTCCAGATGGTACCACCCTGGCTGCCCTTCTCCAGCCGTGCTGGCACAGGAGCTGACTGTGCCCTGGGCACACAGAGGGACCCAGCTGTGAGAGGTGGTTTTCCACCAGCAGCATCTGGATGGCAGCTCTGGGGTCCTCTCCGCTTTGGCTGGCAACTGGGCTTTCTGCTTTGTTAATTGCCGAGGATATTTTCCTTGAATTGAGAGAAATCTTGTAGCCATTGCATCTCTTACACTCAACCTTTGTTCCCAACAGCTCCTGTCTGCATGCTTATGTAGGTGGTTTTGATCCATCCATCTTCACTCATTGTTTTTGAAACTGCTGGCACGTCCCTCCCGGGGCAGAGCCGTTCGAGCTGCGATTACCGAAGGAAATCCCGTGTTTTCCAGCATGCTTGTATTCATTGCTTGGTGAAGTGACTTTCCTTTGTGATTTTCCCTAATGCTAGTGAACCACTGTCAAATTCATACAGATAAAGAACTGAAATGGTGAGGCCAAGGTAATAGTTATCTCCCATTTTTATTGGTGACATCATTGGGCTGAAGTCTTGGGTGGGAACTGTCTGTTTCTTTCAGCATTAACCCATTATCATACTTTTTGAACAGCTCAGTAACAAAATCCTTGACAGAGAAACTGCAGACTGGAGATCCTACAGCTATCTGAATGAACTAGGTCAGTAATTTTTAAACAATTTAATCACTTTAGTAGACTTTAGAGCAATTCCAAATCCAAAACAGCCTTTCATACAGGCATTAACAGTAATGAAGAATATTGGTGGTGTCTTTATTTCACAATCAGAACTGCCAGGAGTGACAGATGGAAAACCAAACAATTTCCTTTACCACAAACTCTGCTTGGGAAAGCAGAGTCAATACTCGTTCTACTCTCCCTTCCTAGGCTGCCGAGTTGAATCACTGTCATCTACCCTATAAATGTTGTTTCTTTTAAGGACTAACTTAGAACATTAAAAAGTCAGATTTGGTTGTTGGGGGATTTTTTTTCATGCTTGCTAAAGTTCAGCACTAAATGCTGGCACCTTGATAAACTCTTCAGGAGCTGGAGGGTGCAATACACCCCGTTATCTCCCAGTTAATTGTATAGTGGCCATTTTGCTGGCAATTTTGAAGTACCAGCCAGTGCAAACATGCCAAGAGTGAAATTTAATTGCAGCTTTTGAGTTTATTCTCCCTGGCTTCACTTTAACAGGGTTTTTTTAGCACCTCATCTCAAAACCTACCCAGATTTAGTGCTTTGGATGCTCCTTGTTTTCTTATCTGAGCGCTTGGGGTTTAGCTTGTCCATGGCAGAAAGCATTTGCCCTTTCCTTTACTAGGATTACTCATATCTTACTGGAAATTTGCAGTATGGGCAAAGTGCAGTATTAAGTGGTATTATGGGATTTTTAAGTTCCACTATCTCAGCTCACATGGCTAAAGGAGGTAACATAGGGCAGCACGGGGCCTCACATCTTGTCACTGCTCTTTGGGTCACACACCATGCCTGGCTCCAAAGACCAAGTCTTCCCTGCATCAGGAAAATCACAAACCTGTCAAGCTTCAGTGCAAAACCTTTTTCATCATTATCAACCATTAATGTTTTCTTCTGCATAATAAGCCACGGAACCGCTGTCGTGCTTCTTGGTGTGCAACCTGGAGAGCTGGGCGTAGGGAGGATTTCCAAATGCTCCTCAAATCAAGTTAATGTTCCTTTTACAATTTTATTGCTTTGCTCACAAGCTTTATTTGGTTTTAGCTCGCAGTGCCCTGAACTCCCTGTGTGCCACATTTGCCCTGCATTCATGCATTTTATTTTACTACCAGAACTGATGCTAAATGCCTTTGCAGTAAGAATGATGTAGAAGTGATCAATACCTTAGCTCAGGGGTCTTCAGAAGAATGGTTTTGTGGGGTTTTTTTCAAGGTATCTTGCATCCCAGGTGCTTCTTTCCTTTCTCTTTTTATTTGTTTCTTTCAAAGTGTCTTTTTCACAGTAATTGATAAAAATGAGGGGGTTTTTTTCTTCCCTTTCAGTAACAAAATTGATGCTTGCTTATGCTAACTTTCATAATGTTGGATTCTTGCTCAGATCTAGGCCATTTTTACATGAAACTGTAAAATGTTTTCATTTCATGGTATTGCTTTTGTGCAATAAAAGCTGCAGATTCCACTTACATGTGAAAATTGCAGAAGAAAGTGAAAAAGGTCAGTTTTGAATCATAAACATAAGATTGAAGTGAACCTTAAGAAGGTTACGTTGGCAATCCTGACCTTTAAACTGCATCATGGATGGAAGTACCAAAGAATTGAAGAGCTCTTCCAGCTTCCAATCCCACTGTTAGCCTTGGTTTTTATAACATGGATGCTCCAGCTCCTGTGTTGGGATAGCAGCCAAGCATTGTGCATCGCTGAGTTCAGTGAAAAAAGAGTTAAAATAGCACAGTTAAGATGCTGTGACTCCATGTAACCTTACAGAGAGCAGATGTGTAAGTTAGCTAGAGGCAGGGCAGAGGACTTCAGGGGAAATGGAAAGAAAGTTGGCATGGATGGAAAACCCTCAACTCTCCCGGTCTCCTCTCTGGTTCTTCAGCCAGTGCCAGTTCCTCCAGCCGAGGTGGAGGTCCCAAAGGACAGGCTCTTTGCACCCACCAAATGGGAAAGAGCATCAGGCTCACAAAAATGTCTGCAGGCTTGTTAGAAATTGCAGGTGTCATAAATATGAATTATAGGTTGGGGAAAGGAAACCGTAAGAATATCCATGAGGAAATTAACTCAGACCCTCATCTTCTACAACCTGTGATCATAAGGAGTTTTCTTAATGCTTTTTTGGGGTTTTTTTCCTGCCTGTGAAATGCATTGCTGGTCAAATACTGTGCTCAGAGTTGGATGCTGTCCAGACCTGTCCCAGGCTGACACCTCTTGTACTTTGAACTGCAGCATACCATCACTTTTCAGGGTCATGGCTATGCTCAGGGATGCTTCTGATGTGGAAAACCTTGCTTCTCAATACCATACTGGATCCAGGCTTAGACTCCCCTTTGATCTCACAGTTCAGGGAGAGCAGGAGAAGCAGCTACTCCCCAGAAGAAGACACTGCCTTGCTGAGGAGCAGTGGCTGGCAGCTCAGGAGAGGCCAGGAGACTGTTCCTAGCAGAAGCAGAGAGCTACTGCTCAGCTGACTGGTGGCATCGTGCCCTTTTCTGTGCACTTGGCACCACGGCTCCTCACTTCCAAGCAAAGTATCTCTATATCTTTGTCTAAAAGAGGATCAGCAGAATGCTTTCTGGAAATACTATCTACTTTGGCTTGTGTGTCTCATAAAAGCAATCCCCCAGATAGCAGGCACAAGAGTGCTTTAATTAACCCTTCTTTGCTCTCCTCACTCTTGCAGGCTTCACTTTTACAGCTTTGGAAAACACCTTGTGATCTCTCACAGTCTGCATCATTGGCCTTTGCTCAGCCAGCAGTCATTCCGCAGGCATTTGATTTGGAAAGGGAAAGGAAGAAAGATGTTCTCTGAGGGAGCAGAGAAAGGGCTGTTCACACTGAGGGGGCTCAGGGCCAAAGGAACAGCTCATTTCCAACTCCACCATGGTCCTTATTTCAGAAGCATGTCCGCACGCTGCCGCAGCAGCAGGAATCAAGGAGTGAATGTGGCAAGGAAGCGTGAGCGTGGATCCTCCTGACCCAGGACCAGCTTCCTGGGAAGACTCCAGGCCAGAGGCTGTTTGCTGACAAAAATCAGCCTTAGCTGAGGATCCAATCTAATTCCTATCTAAGTCAATGCACGTGTTCCTTCTGGTATCAGTGAGCTCTCTTGGAGCCCAACAGGAGGAAATAGTGTAGAAAAACATGAGCCTTACATAGGTGTGTCTATTCATATATACTCTATATAGTAAAGTGTATGTATGTGTATCCACTGCACATACATCTTACCAGACTACAGGTATTTTGCCTGTTTTGCAGGACTTCAGTTGCCAGGTTTATGTTCTTTCCAACTGGAACATGCAAGGAGCAGAACCAAGCCTGTGCTTTTACTGCTGGCACTTTTTCTTGTGAGCTTCCAATATCAGGCTGGGTCAGCGAGACGATGGTAACTGTTACATGTTGTTGGAGTCTAGTGATGGGCACATTTGCTCCAGTAATTCTCATGGGCCTGTGCTTGAGAGATCAGAGTTTGGGGAACCTTTGGTGCCAAGAACAGGCAGCTTTGTCACCTTCTTCTTTGGCCCTACCTGTTCTATGCAGCCAAGTCCTACTAACTTCAAGGAACCGCTTGTCTTTGCATTTTCCATTCGCTGGCTCTTGTTGCAGAACCAGAATTGTTTGCCCTGTGAGTAATCTCTCTTGCTCTCCTTCACTCTGCATTGAGCAATTGCAGAGTCAAGCTTCCAGTTCCTATTCCAAGCAAGTCAAAAGTCCTAGACCACTTACTGAGTTCGGAAAAGGCTGTTGTGCTCTGGAGCCTGAGTGCTGGGCACAACAGGCTGCAGACAAAAATGGGTTTATCTGTAATGTTTTTTTTAACAGCAGTAGTGACTCAAAGCTGCATTTATTCCAGAGGACCAAAGCCACAAAGTTTGATTCAGAGCTGACTCAGCGTTTTTTCTCAAAGCCGAGAGGTGTGGAAAAGTATTTCCAGCCGAGCCTCTGATTTCATCCCAGCAGACAGCTTAGCTGCAAACTTAAGCCTAGACTTTCCTGAAGTGCCAGATTCCTGGCCTCTTTAGGGCTTTTCCACATTAATTACTTTTGCTGTTTAAAAAATAAAATAATGTGTCCATTATTCAATTCACCTCCTGAGGAATGCAATGGATTCCTAAAAACGGGTGATAAAACACACAGAATAATAACAGACATAAAAGAAACTAAAGGCAGAAGCACAGGGAACAGGTTGGGAAGGGCTTTGAGGGATCATGTAGCCCTCCCAAGACAGCACCAACCCTACCTGTACCTTTCCTAACAGGTGTACCCCATCTTTTCTCAACCATCCTCTCAAGAGAAAGATTCTCATAAAAGTTATGAGGACACTGTCCCACAGGATCACTCCTGTCATTTTTGCTGCTTCCTTTGGCTCTAACTCTGAGGTGTCTGTCTATATTTTAAAGTTACTGGGGAGGCCTAGATCATGGTCTTGAGCAAAGGTATTCATCCCAGTCTTCCACAGCAAGAGGCTTTTCCCAGGTTGCTCTGAGCAATGCTGTGTCCAACGCACTGCCCCACAGGTCAGCCTGGGTCTCTGACTTCCCTGCCTCTGCTTTCTCCTCGTGCACAGGGTCCCCTTCACCCTGTAACCCCAGCTGGGTGCTCACCAGCTTCTTCTGTGCCAGCCTTGCTCTGGGTGGTGGGAGCTGCTTCTTGCCAGAGGCACCCTGCATGTTTGCATGAAATGCTGGCCCAAATTTCTTGGGTGTTCTTGCCCCTGGAGACTTGCTCTGCCCTGGCGGGAAGACGTGTGGTCACCAGGGATGGCCTTTGGGAGCACTGCTGCTGGGAAAGAGAGCAGCAGCCCTATGGATGGGAGCCAAGGGGTGAATTAGCTCCATCCTCCTCCCCCAGGACTCTGCCCTGGCAGAGTACAGGAGAGAAACAAAGCTCACAGCTAATGCTGTCAGGTGAAGGAGCTGCCCCACGGTGCCCAAACCGCCCAGTCAACCTTGCCCTCTGCATCTGCTTTCAGGGGTTGGCTCGGGACATGTGGTGGAAGGCAAAGCAGAAGGTGCTCAGCAGGGTTTTTTTGGGAGGTCACTCTTGGCCAGAAGAGAAAGAGCCAGTCGTGTGCCACCGGCCAATTTCCTGCGCTCAGGGGTGGACACTGAGAAGTGCAAAGGGTTTGTCTTTGGTGTGCCATTAATGTGTTTATTGTCTAATTTAGTGTTTTTCCCTATGTAGCAAACCCCAAAGCTGTCATGAAAAGGTCTGGTACAGCATTGCCAGTGGTGGTGACAGCTTCTGTAGCAGCCAGAGGACACACAAGGACAAGCAGCAGGGAGACCTCTGGGATATGGTGTTTGCAGGGCTCTTTTTACCAGCATAACATAGTCACTTGATTGGGAATCCCATAAGCCACAAAGACGTTTCTGTCTCAGTAACCAGATTTGTGTTGATTCTGCAAGTCAATAAGAAATATCAGACTCTGTAGTTAAAAAGATTTAAAGGCTTACATTAGATTGTCCTTTTGATTGATATCTGGGATCATTTGCAGTAGTGAAAACAGAAAAGGTTCCCATCCCCTTCTATCTCTGCTTCTGTGAGGAACAGCAAGTTCTTACGGCGCAGCGTAAGGCAGAACTCTTTGCTGTCAGCTCTCTGCTCACAGCTGCTGCATTTTCAGTCCACTGGAGTCACTTAGGGACTGTCCCCATGTCAGCTATTGAACTGTGCAAATTTATAAGCAAAGTCATAGTAGGTAATTTAGAAAGCCTGGATCCACTGTAGAAACTGTGACTGTGAATTCAATAATGTACCATCCACGAATGAAACAAAGCCCCAAATTAGTCACAGACCAATGTAACCTAACCTGTGGACTCCAATTTTACAGGATCTGATTTAGGCTTCTTTTACTGATCCACCCAAGCGTTTCAGTAATGAACTTACCAGCAGATGACTTTGCTCTGGTTCCAATGGATAGCTGTTCTTGGTAATGAGCAGAACCCTGCTTCAGGAAAGCCCTCCCTGCCAGGGATGCTCTTGAGCATATGCATAATTTCAGGCGTGCACAGAATCCCCGCTGCAGCCGAGTGCATGCTTACGGCTGAGGATGTGCTTAAGAGCCTCCCTAAATGAGGGCCTTGCTATACAATTTAGAGGATAGAATATATGCTGCTCAGTAGTCAAAGCAATCCAATTTACATAAATATTTATTTGTTTTCCATTATATATCATTTTTATGCAGGTGCTTGTGGGATGGATAGACGTCAGAACACATACATAATGGAAAAAAGCTTCAAAGGTATGGTATCCAGTGCCTGCAGTCACCCTGGCAAAGAGTTTGAGGAGGGTGGCGTAGAAGAGGTGAGATAGGAGACCTGAGCACTCGGGCAAGTGGCCGTGCAAAGACAGAAAGGGACAGAGCAATTACCTACCAGAGATGCCTGCGTGGCTCAGCTGGCAGCACTCCTGACTCTGAGCCAGATGTCTGGGGCCCAGGAATTATGGACAAAAGGCTTTACGAGGCCGGAGGCTCCTGCCTCAGTGCGGCAGCGTACGACGAGGAGGGAGGGCTCTGCTAGGTGGAGCTGGCTGTCTCAGGAAGCTCTTTTAGGACCTATTAGCTGTCCTACAAGGGCTTTCTGGTGGCACTGACTGATAGACGGGTGCATTTGCCTGCAGAGTTGCAGCTCTGTAAGACTTTTGGCCATCCTGAGCTTAAACAGAGCCACTAGAAAACAAGCTGACCCTGCTCTGTGGCCTTTGCTGAAGGAGATTTATGGCAGAGCTTGGGAAAAGACCTCACTCAGTACATTAACCAGTCACGCCGGCACGACGCAATTAATGGGCAGTGACTCCAGGGCAGTTCTAAAAAGGGATCGTAGATGAGTCATGAGCACAAGGCCCAGTGATTTTAGATGTCAGTTGTCCTCCAGGTTCTCATTCAAAATATCCCAATTGCGTATGGACTACAAGGCCACTTGGCCAAGTGCTCCCCACAAGCTCTTGACTGACTGGGCTGGGGTTTTGCACACTGAGTCTGGGTCCAGAAGACAGAGCAAGGAGTCTGTCTCGTTTGGAACAGGCAGGCATGGGGCTGAGCTCCTTGATCTGAATTCAAGGCTGTTGTGTCTGCACACACAGGCTGGAGATGTCCCTCCATCAGCTGAGGAGGTAAACACTGCACAGCCTCTTCCCGTTGTGTCCTTCAGCTGGAATCAGCTGAGCAATGGGAAAAATGGGACCTTCACACAGGGCTGGTTTCAAGGCACCCGCTGGTTTTTGCTGCGGCCGAGGTGTTACAGAGCAAGGCCTTTATCTGAACTAACAAGGACTAGTGAAGGGTAGGCCACATAAAAAGCAAGGATCAGCTTATAGCCAGGCCTAGAGAACACTAATCACTGGGTAGCTGCTGTTTACAGAAGAAAGGGATGGGATATTTGCTAAAACAGGACCTTACTCCACAGATTCACCAATGGAAACCAATAATCCATGACCAAGCCTTTCTCAGTAAAGCTAAATTTAAAATATTGAAAGGGTTATGCATATTTCACTCAGTCCACTGGTTCCAGCTACTTCCCTGCTTCTCTTTTTCCAGAAAAAAAAAGTCTTATAATATAGCCAGTTGTTCCCTGTACACAGAATTATTTATTTCAAGACTAGTTTGAACTAAATTACTGGTTTATAAAGTTAAAAAGCTTCTTTAGACACAGGCAGTAGGAATTCCCATCCACAGACACAGTCACACAGAGGGTGTAGTACCAGTGTGAACGAGAGAAAAAGAACCACAGTGCCAGCCAGCTGTGAAATGTTTTTTTTCTGCTGCTATATATTTTGTTCATTATTGAGGCTCCGAGCCATTTTCTTTACGTGTTTCATCTAGCTCCTTATGAATTGAAAAATCAGGCCTGGAAGCCTTGTCAAGAGAGCTGATGTGTCCTCTGTGGCTGCCAGGCAGGCAGGGCTGGCGTTGACAAGGGCAGGGTGCTGGGGACACGGGAACACACCAGGGACTTTGGGTAGCTAGCAGATGAGAGTGCTCAGAAGCTTCTGTCTTTGCGTGGTTAAAGTTTCCCAGCGGCTCAGTCTCTGGGGTTGGGCAGCCCCAGGGCTCTGGCAGCAGCATGGGAACCCTCAGTTCCAGATGAGGCTCCCACCAGAAGGAGCTGGGTGACGTGCCCAGTGCTCAGTGTGCAGCTCTCCTGCCCCTGCCAGGTCTTGCCAAATTCACCTGAAAGATGGAGAGGAAGCATCTGCTAAGTTGGGTCATTCACCTAAAAGAAACTCCTAGTCCCAAACAATTGGATTCTGTCAGCAAAAAGACTTGGCAGGCAGGTGTTTATATACTTTTAAGCACTTTAAAGGGGATGTCTTTTCCCATCAGTATCTGCTTGGTCTGACTGGAGAACGCTTGCCCTGCAGTTCCAAATTGGGTTTGGTACTTCTGACCCCAGCTCAGAGCGCTGCATGGGCTGCGCTGCCAGGAGGGGACAGGAGGGTCCTGTGGCTTCAGGCTGAGTTCAGGCTGTGGTGGACCTGGTCCACCACCCGCTTCCACCAGTTCTTCTCTGAGGAGACCAGATCCTCCAGCACTGCAGCCCCTGCTCTGCCTTGGCCTGGCTGGAGGTCGTTGCTAGAGCAGGGCAGCCAGGAGAGGGTTGTCCCTTTGGCAACCTGCCACTGGAAATGCAGTGGCCGTGCTGCTGGTGGAGGCCCAGGGGGTTAGGCATGGCCAGCTGGTGTTTGCCAGGGTCACCCCCAGACAAGCCCAGCTTGTGCCACGGTGTCTGACGGCTCCTGCGCTGGTGCAGCAGCAGGGGCCCTTCGGGGCAGCGAGGGGCTGGATGCCACCACAGCAGCTCTGAGCCCCGTGGCACATGTTGATGGCAGTTGAACAGTCATAAGGTTTTCAGAGCAGTTTCTTTCCTGTGTATGGTGTTCAGGGAGACCATTCCCAAGCTTCTCCTTGCAGCTAAGTCCTTTCTTAATTGTGTAGGTTTTTTTAATGACTGCTGATGCACGGGTAGAGTAGTGTGGCCTTTGGCACTAACATTTTAAGGAAAAAAAGTCCCTGTGCTTTGCATGATAGTCAGCAAACCCCCCAGCAGCTAGAAACACTCACGCACTTCCCACGGAGATTTGGGGTTTGTGCAGGAATGTGTCCCCACAGCTGCTCCATGCTCTGACAAGTGGCACTAAGCTGAGTCTGTGGTACTGTCCTAGCAGCAGCAAAGGTGAGCCAGGAGTCAGAATTGTCATTAAACAGCAGGAGAGTCTATTTTACCTGTGTACATCCTATTTCCAAACGTGGCAGTAGGTACAGAGGCTGGTCATTAGTATGCCAGAGGATATCCAGAGCAAAAGAGAGGAGCCCAGTCTGTGGAAGGGACAAGGACATTTCCACTCCCTGGTAACAAAAATAAAGCCTCCTTCAGAGGTCTGGTGATTGGTATCCAGGCAACACTGAAAGACAGGGACTTCCAAATCAGAGCATATTCCCTGCATTCCTCTGGCATGTCCAGCTGCTCCGAGCACTGCAGTGAGTACCGGCGCTGCCGGTGTTGGTGCCACAGCTCGGGCTGAGCTTTGCACCTCTGTGAGAGCCCGACCCCGTGGGCAGAGGGGAGGATGAGGAGGCAGCATGGCTGGAGCTCACACGTGGGCTGAGATCTGCTGCGGGTTAAATGAATTCATGCAATGAAATTTGACAATTGATGCCAAACTTTTTAATTATCCCCAATTTACCTTAATAACAAAGTAACTCAGATGCTTCTACATCCTTTAGAATTAAAATTCTCGGCGATCTTGTGCATAATGTGTCTCGTGGGCTTATGACTCCCTGGTGGATAGCACGTTACCAAATGTACGCTGGTGCTCCGTAAATCACACCGTGTCCGGAGCGAAGGGTCTGATCCTTAGCTAGACACAGAGTTCCTGCTTACGTCAGTGGGAATTGGCTCTTGGGGGTGCTGTTTCCCAATATCTTCTGGGAAAAGGCAATTCCTGGGAGAGGCCACATGAGTCTAGGCAGCCCAAGCAGTACTTTGCTGGCCTTCCCTGGGAAGGGAAGGGCTGGTGCTGTGGCTACAGCCCGAGGGACACCTGCCTGGGGGGTAGTATCAGCCCTAGCAGGTTTACAGGTGAATTTTAGCTTAGGAAGATAAAAGTAGCAAAGCTGGACTTAATAAAATACAGGATGTGCTGGGGTTTTTGCCTATGCCAGCTCTGATGTGCCCACTATCACAAACAAACCAGCACTTCCCCACGCAGCTATTTACCTGCGTGCTACAGCACCCAGGAGCAGGACCTCTCCCTCTGACTCCTTTTCACTAGTCGCCAGCAGTCTTTTATAATTGACATCTGACAAATCTAAACCCAGTTCTGTTTGATTTGTTCCCTCCCAGGTGCAGTGCTGACAGGGAGAGCTTTGTAGTGGCCTTTCTGGGGGCACTGGCAGTCTCACGCTCACACATGGAGCTCACTTTGCCCTCCTGTCCTCGCAGGGTCCAAAAGCTGCATGCACCTATTCACTCTGCCTGCTCTTGAGACCTCCTGCTTTATCTTGGCTAAGAATTAAGTAAGTCTCAGGACTGCCCAGAGAGGTTGTGGAATCCCCTTGGCAGAGATTTATTTTATGATAGGACGTCAGTCTCTGCCTACTGTGTCCTCACCCTTAAATACTAACGGATCCCAGACTTCATTTAAGTCATCTACATAGCAAAGGCTCATGGCCTGGAGCTCACTTGTGTACAGGAGCCTCCAGTCTTGTGGGGTTGCTCCATCGCTCAGCAGAAGGACAGGACAGGACAGCTTTTCACTGACTTGCCTTTACTGGGATGGGGTTGGTGAAGCTGGAGGGCCAAACCCTGCCACCAGCAGCTGGGGAATGTTTTGTGTTGCTTTGGTTCCCATCTCCTGCAATGTACCAAACCAGACGCGTTTCACTCTGAAGCAAAGCCACTGTGAGTCTTGCCCAGGCTGGAGTCAGACGAGGAGTTTCTTAATTGTATTGCTAGATGAGCACTGCACTGGTGCCAGGGCCTCTGCCAGCCCTCGTGTCCCTGATGGTCCCAGCACAGTCCAGCTGCTTTGCTCTGTAGTGAACCTTCCTACCAAGCTGGTTTTACTAACCCTGAGAGCTGAGGAGCCTCAGGATTTGCTCAGCTCGCTAACACGAGAGCACAGAAATGCAAGAGCTTGCAGGACAGGACCTGACACCTTGCTCAGGGCCATCCCCCAGCTGAGCCAAGAGGAAGGGCACCTGGCCCCGGGGCTGACAGACACACACAGAGCTGCAACCCCCGAGCTGATGGAGGGAACCCCGCAGCGCAGAGCGAAGCCAGGCTGGCGAGTGAGTTAGCAGGCCGGGGCGGCTAGGCGCAGAGACAAGGTTTGTAAAGGAGAAGCGATATCTTGTTGTCTGTCTATTTCTTAACCTGAATTTCTCTTTTTGTCTCCCATACTAGATAGCGGGGGCAGCTGGGATTGCAGCTATTTTGCAAGTCCCGCTCTGTCACCGGGAGTATTTCATATATACCAGGATCTGCCTTTGTACTGTAACCCAGCACAAGAAAATGCCTCATCTTTCATTGCATCGCTCTAATTCTAAATTAATGGCACTGCCCAGCAGGATGCACACAGCAGCAATGGCACGTTCTTGAATGTCAATGTTAAGACCTATTTATTCTCTATTGTTTTTTTTTTCTTTTAATTTATTTTTAAAGCAAGACTGGCACTGTACCTTGCAGCAGGCTGGCATCCCCCGGCCAGGGTCACCGACTGGAGAGCCCGGTGGTTACAACTCTCACGCCAACCTTGTTCTCCCCACGTAGCACCTCCTCCATCACCAACTCCTGTTTTCTCCAGTTTAGGGGAGAGGAGCAGTAGATGGCTACAGTGATGGGGGGGGAGCAAAGCAAAAGCGAGGCTCAGCTGGAGGCTTGTCCCCCCTGCAGAAAGCCGAGCGTTCCCCTCTCGCAGGAGCAGCCTCCTCCTGGTCTTAATGGCAGAGGGAATACGAAGAAGTCGGTTTCTCCCGGTGCTGGGTGGCCCCAGAAACCAGAGCTCTCAGGGGACATAAGCTGCACTGCTGCAGTTCTAAGCCTGCTGGAAATGTTTTGCCTTCATACATAGGGGATTTGATGCTGACCGAAGCCACCCCCCACCCCGGGACACTAACCCTGTAGCTGGCCCAGCAGGCCACGGACTGGCAGAAGGTCCTGTTTGCGGAGCCGACTTGCCACGGCCGCGTGCATGGGTGTGCGGGGCAGGCGGAGCGGGGTTAAAACGCAGCTCCTTAGGATTTAGGGGGAGGGAGGGAAAGGATTGCCACCTCAAGTTAAACATTGCAGTAATCGACAACTAGAAGCTTTTACAGGAAAACCTTCGGTATCGAGCAGGTTTTTATTTCTTTCCTGCTAGTGAGTTGTGGATGCAATGGTCTGGACACACCCAGAGCACAAGCGTCGGGTGTCTGTGCTGGATGCTTCAAGGATCTTCCTTATCCCCCTGCCCCCTTGTCCCCCCCACCCTTCCCGCAGAGGTTCGGTTGTCATTGGCCCAAAGAAGCTAACAACTCTAACGCTCCCACCCTGCTCTTGTTTTGCAGATTATATGAAGGAATCTGTGTGCAGCTCCAGCACTTGTTCTCTGAACAGCAGCGAAAACCCCTACGCCACCATTAAAGACCCCCCCATTTTAACGTGCAAACACTCCGAGAGCAGCTACGTGGAAATGAAATCGCCTGGTCACAGGGAGTCCCCATATTCAGAGATGCCGACTTCATCGACAGCCAATAAAAACATCTACGAAGTCGGTAAGCGGGGCGGGCGGCCAAAGGGCAATCGCAANGGTCAATCCTAACACTTGGTGGTTTTATTGTATATGCTGATTTTTTTTTGATTTTTTTTTTCCTGGTGGAAGTAGCAGGGACTTGGCACAGTGCAGGGAGGTGCTGGCTGGGAGGAGATTTATTCTGGGGAGCTGCGCCTGGAGGGGGGGATTGGTTTGTGCTGCAGTGGTGGATGTGAGTGTGATACAGTCCCGAAATGCTCCGCCAGCCCTGGTGAAAGGGCTGCAGTTCCCTCTTCATGCTCTTGTTTTAAACTGCTGCAGCACCCAGCTGCAAGATTTTGAAAGTGCACAAGCCTGGGGCAGTGGTGCCCAGCAACAGAACAAGGAGCAATGGACACAAACTGGAACCCAGGAGGTTCCATCTGAACAGGAGGAGAAACTTCTTTGCTGTGAGGGCGTCAGAGCCTGTGCCAGGCTGCCCAGAGAGGCTGTGGAGTCTCCTTCTCTGGGGAGATTCCCACCCCACCTGGACCCTGCGCTGCTGGACCCCCTGCTCTGGGTGACCCTGCTGGATGGAGCAGGGGGGTGGCACCAGATGAGCTCCAGAGGCCCCTTATTGGGCCCTACCTGCCCTTGGTTCTGCTTGTTGTTCTTCTCCATGCACTGCCACATGTGCTGCCAGGAAAGCTGCCAGGGAAGAGATGGCTCAGGAAGATGATGTTCTGTGCTCGTGGCAAAATAAATGAGTAACCAGTTTTGGAAGCACTGCTAGTTACCATAACTGGGTTTTCCTTTCTGCCCCAGAGCCCACTGTCAGCGTGGTCCAAGACGCCCGTGGTCGGAGTGCCAGTTACCTCCAAAATCCATATGACCTGCCTAGGAACAGTCACATTCCTAGTCACTACGACCTCCTCCCTGTAAGGCACAGCCCGACGCACGGGCCATCTTGGGACAAGCAGTCTTAAAAGGATGAACTTCACTGGTGCACTGTGCTGCAAACACAAACTGTGAGGAGGCAAAAGAGAAGACAATCCTTTTTTGTGCTGCAGGATGCTGATGGGACTTCAGACTCTTCTTACGCAAGGACCTAAAACGTAACACAACATCAGCTTGGGCCAGCTGCTGCTGCATGATGTTATTTATAAAGACATTTTTATATGGGTAACGAGAACTAACGAGAACCTCCTCCACGTGTGGCTGGAGTACGGCACCCCAGGAAGGTGTCTACATGCTCCAGGCACAAACTCTCCATGGCGTGTATCCTAACCCTGGCTTTGCTGTAAAATAAACCACAAACCCCCGCTGAGTAGAAGGACCGATGGATGTATATTTCTACCAGCTGCATTGAGAAACCTTTTACTGTTAGGAACGAGGTGACTAGAAATACACTGGAATATATTTCCCATCTTTGTCATGGAAATGGACCTTTTTCTGAATGAAAGCAGGGAAACTTGTCATTTCACTGTCTGGGAACCTCATTTACTGCCATCACCATGTGCAATCTGTGCAGATCATGCTTGGCCATTAGCCCTGAGCTGCTCACCTCTACACCCGGTAGCACGGTATTTGAGTAGAGGAATATTAACGCCGCCACACGTACCATCTTGGCAAGTGTCCACTGATCTTTGCCAGTGACTTGAGCTTCAACGAGTCTCACATCCAGCTTCCTGCACTTTTAACAAGCGATGAAATACTTTGATTGGCACAGATAGGCTTTAACTTTCCTTAGACAGCTTCTATTTTACTAGATAAATCCAGATTTGTCAGGCAGCGTAAACTGATTCGCCTTCATCCGCTTCCCTGGATTGCTGCAGGTTTGCACAGACGAACCCTGGTTCGGTTCCTTTCCCAGACACGTCGGCTTCTCCCAACCCTCCTTCCAACTCATCTCATCACCCTTCACTTCACCGCATGCCACCCTTTATTTTGATGTGCATTACCATGTAGTGCAACTTTATCCGTTGATGATTCTACCTGAAATGTCATTAAATTGAGCTGAAACTGGGCTTTCTTTTTCAGCAGCTGTTTGTGAACTAATTATCAAGGGGTTGGCCCATGGCAAACTTTTTGGACTAAAGCATCACAACTTTTGGGGTTTTTTTGGTAATCTTTATTGACCTAGAAAGTAGAATACTTGCCGTTAAGCAGTTCCTTGTAGATTTTGAGCATGAAATAGTATTGATTCTATGTAATTTTATTAGGCAAACGTGGAAGTAGCAAGTTCATTGCCTCTTAAATATAAAAAAAAACCTAAAAAAAGAAAATCCTGTTGCACATTCGCCGGTCTGATGGAAGTAGAAGAGCGAGAAACCAGCACCTATCAGTTGCTCAAAGCATGCTCACTTGTGTGACCCACTGGTCTAGGGGGCTGGCCAGAGGAGCCTTCGGGCTCTGAGTCAGACCGGGCATCGGAGCGTTTGGATCAGGCTGGGGAGGCCCAGCCCCTGTCCCTGCAGCCAGGCTCAGCCTTCGCCTCAGACACCAAAGCCCCTGGCAGCCCTGGGTGTGCTGCCACAGCACGCTCATGTCAGGGCCCGGGGAGCTCCAGCAACGTGGTGTTGGAGGAGCTGGGACCCTGGCAGGTGGTGGGGTTGGCTCTGAACCCTCCCTGCAAGCCAAGAGTTCAGCAGCAAGACCGTCAAGCTGGGCCCAGAGGTGCCCCAGGCTTCCAGAGCAGTATAATGCCCAAGTAGTTACATGAATGCTGCATGTGTGCATGGGGGCAAAGACTCATCAGCAATAGTAACTTTATTTTCCAGGAAAGCCTTATTTGAGATATGCATAGACGATTATTTTGTAGGGCCAGTAGGAATATATTTTATGTACATGAAGAGAAAGACTTACCTCAAAAATATCACGAGAAAGGCAGTTGGATAAGGAATACTCTTGTGAGAGACCCACCCTGACACCCAGCACAAGCGGCCTCAGCTGCCAGCCTGACCAATGTCTGTCTGTGTTGCTGTGAAGTTTGCGATGAGACTCCAAAGAGCCGAGATGTGCTCAGGTTTTTTTGGTTTTCTTTTCCAAAAGCTGCATTTTCAAACGCAACGAGGGCACAGAGCTTAACAGGAAAACAAAACAAAGAAACAGAACCCAACAAAAAAAAAGTACCTTCTTGTATGTGAGCGCTAGCTTAGGAAATAGGCACCAAAATGGCAATACTTTTATAAGGCAAGACAGATTTGTAATATATTTGTTCACTGTGCAAAGGTATTCCACCTTGTACAAAATAAATGGAATTTCTCTCAACGCGTATTTCTCAAACGTACTCATTTGCAGACTGGAACTTCCAGCC
>VWZY01000537.1:576685-594546 GCA_013399075.1 Chloroceryle aenea
AACTTCCAGCCCCCGTTCAGGTCCGAGCTCTCCAGGCCAGTCTCAAAGGGGCTGTCCCTCTCAACGAAAAAAAAACCACCAGCATCAGGTTTAGAAGCCACAAGTTGCAGGATTTCTCAGAAAACCCAACGCTGTAACTCAGACGGTAATTTGGAGTAAGGCCCAGCTTTAAAACAAAACACAGCTGGCTCTGGATGTGTTTTCCTCAGCCCTTCTCAGCAGTTTAAGCTTAGCAAGTCGGAGCAAGAGTCCCCGGTGATGCGCAAGCTCCCAGGCACCTACACAGAGCGAGCTGGGCAAGCACCAGGTCTCTCCAAGTTTGACACGCGGCGTTTTGGCACGTGGCGGGCCAGTCTGTGCCACTAGCAGGTGGTTGTGGCTTCAGATGGGAGGCTGCAGGGCTGGCAGTCACCTACTGCACCCAGCGGCGGTGAGACCGGGCACAGGGCAGCCATCTGAGCAGGTCTGACAGCGCTCCCCTGGAGCCTGATCAATAAATCAGGAGCACTGATCTGCAGCAGAAACACCTTCAGAATTAATGGCTCGCAGGCAAGGCAGAGGACTGCTACACGTTGAAGCTTTTTCAATATTTGTGCTTCATATTTCCAAAAATCTTGTTAACTAAAGCCTAGCATGTAATCTTCTTACTTGACAAGCCACACTCAATAAGCTATTTAAGGCTGGAAATTCATCAGGTTTGAACTGATAGAATAAGTAATTCTAGCTTAATAAAAATGTCTTTAAACCAGAACAATTCCATGTCCTTTCTGCTTGAGAGTCAGAACCTCAACTCCCATCAAACGCAAGCAGCACCGATGCTCTCTGAACAGCTTCCTCGCTGGCTGGGACTTTCAGATACCGAGATGCTTGTGACAAGTGAAGCCAGTTTTGCAGCGTTCTACAGCGGTCTGAGAAACTCAAAAAGCTCACTGCAGGGCACAGAGCAGTACCTGTTATAAGCTGCTGTTTCCTACTAGCAAAGCAGAGACAGCCAAGTGCAGAAGTTATACCAGTTAAGGAAAAGAACGATTTAAAAAGCCTGAATCATTTGCTGTGCGAGGCAGTAGTTTGCTCCCCACAGGATTTTCTTACTGGTGGCAACGTGGAAAAAAAAAACAAACCAAAACCAAACATCAAAACCAGGTTTGTAAAAGCTGTTCAGAGGTTTGACCAGCGCGAACCCGCAGACTTCAGAGCTTAAAAGCTGCCAAACTGTCACAGCTATGAACTCTGGCAGCCCCGGAAAGCTGCAGGCCTGGTCTGAGTCAAGGTAGCAACTGCATCACGTGACTCTTTCCTTTTCCTGGGGGTATTCCCACGTCAGCCCCTTCTCACAGCCTGCTCCAAGAAGCTTACCAGCTTCCAGCACGTAAAAACCTTCAGGTCAAATCCCAGTTCTCCCAAAAAGTGCAGCCAACACTGTACTGAGTCGTCCCCTGTAATTCTTTATTAGAATCATGGATGAATATATTTTAAATCAATCTAAAAAAATAATGAATCAAAGTACAGTACATGCATAAAATACAAAGTAATTTACAAACAGATCAAAATAGCATCTTCGGAACTAATACTAGGAGGAGAAATGGATTAAAAATAAAAAAATAAAAGGAAAAAAAAAAACCAAACCAAACCCCAAGTGACCAAGTACAGCAATGCCTTCCGTGTGCCTTACACTTCATGAGCACCGCAAGACAGAAAGGTTGGGTACGAAACGCAGCGCCTACCTAGATTGGGATGTTCCAAGTGGGTCATATCAGAGCTTGAGAAACGTCCCCTACAATCACCTGCTCCCCTCTAACTGTATAAATAACTGCAGGCATTTATCCAACTAAAGGGTCTCTTAAATACTGTAGCGAGTCGGTGCCTAGAGCCCCCAGATCTCAGCATTACCGGGGTGTTTGGGAACAGTGACAGAGTGCAGTGACAGAAGGCACAGTTCATGGATCCCTGAAGGAGCAAATCGAGCAGATGATGTGCACGGAGCGACAGGCCACAGAGGAGTGCACCCGGTAAGAAAGCTACTCCAGATGTTGTTGTTAAACCAAACCACTGGAATAATTTAAACATACCGGATGGATCAAAACTGAAAAGCTAAGAGTAGATTGTGGAAGTTGATTCATCAACTCAGGCGTTTAAATAGATTACTATACGTGGCATGTGTTAATAATAAACGTGATACGTAGCACGCGACAAGACCCTCCAAGTGCCTGTGCTGGGAAAGTAAAAAAGAAAAAAGGCATCCTCAAATCCTGATACCACCAGCACTGTGGAGGCCAAGGCAGCAGCACACAAGCAGGCCACAGGTTCAGTGTTAGCGACCCTTCCATCAGTTACAGCTCGTGCTTTTGCTTTCTTCACACGAGACACCTCGAGCAGAGTCCCAGCAGCGTGTCCCCAGCCAGCCTCCCAGCAGCTCCGCTTCCTCACACCCTCCTCTGCAGCAGGTGCCAAACCACAACAGCTCATTCGCAGGTAGCAAGAACCCTGCTTCTTGTTAGCAAGAAATTCTCTTTCCTCCCCCATGATATTCTATTTAAAAAAAAAAAAAATCCTTAACTTGACAATCTGAAGATGTAGCCAAAAAAAACCCCTAAAACGTTTAACTTACATTAAAATTGCACTTCAGAGCGACGGGCATTTCATCGGGCTTTAGATGCAGTATGAACACCTTCAGACAAGGAAAGATCTTCCTGCCCAGAGATACCTCCCTGGTTAAGCTGACAGTAATTGTTTTGTGAGGAGCAGAATAACTTCTCCAAGCGCTCGCTGAAGGTGCCTGTGCTCTGACTAGCAGGCATCACGTTGGAAAGAGATCCGATCAGTTCCAAACAAGTTACTGAACTGGAAAATACTGCAGCCACATAGAAGCAATAGGTTTCTAAACACTGAAATCAAAAGTGTTTAAGACATGGAGAAAGTCAGGAGTAAGCCGTAACTAAACACAGAAGTAACCACGAGAATTACAAATATATTTCAATCTTGGACCTGGGGAATATACACAGCCTTTTAGGAAAGAATGAATAATTCTATATATTCTGACAGCACTGCATCTTTGGTTTGTTTTCAGTGGTTGGAGGGACGTGAATGGGAACCACGTTGTTGCTTGGAGACATATCGTTTTCGCGTCTGTCGGACATTTGCTTCTGGGAAACGATACGATAGATCTCTGGAAGATGGGAAAGAACTCGTCATTATGTTTGCACCAGCAAAACACCATCAGAAAATTAAACGTGGGGGAAAACGGGTGTCAAATATTTAAAGATTTCCCGGGGTTTGGGCACTCTATGGGTCACGCACAGAAGCTTTCTCAAGCAGTTCCGTTGCGATGCTTTCTATACGCAGAATATAAAATCCATTTTTGCAAAGGAAGTGAGGTTTTTTAACAACTGGTTTACTTCCCTTGAGATAGAGAGTTACTAAGTGGACAGAATTCACAGCTTTGTCCTAGGAATTGGAAACCATGTGCCCCATCAATGCCTTCTGATGGTTGTAACAGCCGAGGACAGCGGTTGCGTGTTTGCCGACATATCCGCAGACAACAGCGGGAATAAAAAGAACCATTCCAAATGTCTCTCTCCAACAGGACTGCAAGGGCAGCTTCTTCTCTCTCAGCATGCCTATCACGTACAAAACCTTGCCTGTGGTCCAAGCAGTTTTAAATCTTCAGAAAAGGTTGACTGGGGCCCAAAGGGGGGGACTCAGCCCCTTCAGCAGCACCCAAACCCTTTAGAAAATTCACTAGGTTCGTGTAGCTAAACTTCAGAGCTGTGGAGCAGAAATAACGGACTCCAGAGAAGGAATTCCAGCACAAATCAGGGAACAAACTCCTGTGCCTTCCCCAGCACATTGCACAGAAAGCCTTGCCCCATTTCCTGGGATTTGTCTGTGGCTAATGGTGTGTGCTGCACATAAACCTGGAGTAGTTACAACAGCACTCACTTCAGCTGTACAGAAGAAAGACTACAGCATGTGTAGCACTTCACCCCCAGAAAGGAAATTAAGGACACCAAAAATAGAACAGGGGGAACTTGCTTGCAAATTTGAGTTTAAAAAAAAATAAATAAATTAAAAAGCACTTGCTAAAGGTCAGGTTGACAAAAAAAAAAGTGAAAGTCTTTCAGATTCAGCAAAAAGCTGACCCTGAACCGACATCACCTCTTCTACTTTCCACAGCAGAAAAGAGGCCACAAATCCCCCAGCGCTGCCAAGCCCCTGAGAGAGGGGAGCTGAGACCCGAGCTGCATGCTCCAGCTCACTGCCCTGCTGCAGGGTTTCAGGACGAGGCATCTCCACTTCTGGAGAGCAAAGAGGGGAAGAGAGCAGCTCACAAAGCAAAGGTCCCAGTTCTCCTAGAGGTCTGAAGTCTTTATCAGCTGGCTAATGACTGTCCAAACACACACCTCGCCTGACCCCAAACCAAGACGTGCCTTTTCCACCACAAATTTGTCATTAGGGAGCAGCCTTTGTTCAGAGTTTTAATGAGCTGCTGCTTCGTGCACATCCTGACATCATTTCAGCACTGGAAATCCAGCAACCTTGTGCAAAGGGGTCCCCTGTGCTGGCAAGGGCTGGTCACGCAGCTCAGCGCCTGCTTTTACAACAGCAGGAAGAGATTGAATTGAGGGGCTAAAAAGGGTCCCTGATAAGGCTTGAAACCTTGTCCTTGGTGCACCAAGCCTGCGCTGATTTAGGCTGCTAACACGGGGGGACAAGTGCTCCCCAGGAAGAGCAGGGCTGCACGCACCCCTGGGGCTGCTGGCAAAATAAAAACCACACAGTGTCTAAGTGAGAGATATCTATGGGCTGTACAAGTCACATTAACCTCTGCAAGTGGTGCTTTGAAAGGATCTGCCTGATGGGCCTCCAAACTGACAGCTCCGACTCAGATAAGGATAAACTGTTCAGAAAAATGGATTTTATATACGCTTCAGTTACAGATGAAGTCACTGAGGCAACCAAACGAGCTGCACACGCAAAAGGATTTTCCGATTTCACTCTGTCAAGTTCACTCTTCTTTCCAACAGTCTCACACATAAACAACTTCACGAGTTCAGTGAACCCATGAAACCAGATCTTGAAATCCACCTGCAAGCCCATGTGGGAATCTGCAGATAAAGATCACTCTGCCCTGTGGCAGGCCCCTCCAAGCAGAGTGCCTGTGTGCAGAGGTGGGAGGAGCACAGCCCAGGAGACCTGCTCTGCATTTCCCAGGACAAGTTTTCTGCTCCACTACCCTGCCCCAGCTCAGGACAGCCAGACGGTTTGCCCCCAAGGACAGAAGGCTGCCTGTTCCTATTGAACAGGAGAAGGTCCTTGCCCCTGTCATTATTGGAAACTCCTCAGTAGCATATGCAGCAGCAGCAATGCTCAGTTTTCCAGAGAACTTCCTGAACAAGTTCATACTAGTCCCTCACACAAGCTGTCACACACCTCCTCCAAGGACTGCGCGTAGACGAGGGCTCGCAACAGGGTGCCCGCTGTGTAACACCCTCATCTTCCAGCAAAGATCCTCAGTAAACAGCCCTAAAGCCTTAAAAACAATCTTAACAGCATCAGTTGTTCTGCTGATAATGGATCTGTCCCTTCTGACTGGGAACATATGTCCACGATCCCCACTCCCCAGCGGTCCTGCAAGGACACTGAGCATCTGTACTGCTTGAATCAAAATGCACCAGCCCCAGGTATGTTGCTTGCTGCTGCTTCTCCCTCCTCCATGGTGCAAACCTGCGGCGTGCTGCCCGAGATGAAAGCTTTGATGCCTAAAAACCACCTTTCCCTGGATCAGCTGCACACTTGCACCACGCACAGATGTGCTGGTGTGAGAAGGGAGGCGGGAACAGCTTCACCCTGGAAAGCCTATGCTGGAATGAGTCTGTGTGGAGGAACGCCGGGCTAATGAAGAGATGTGTGTTTTAATGAAGACACTACACTTGACGCGTCGCTCAGTAACAGAATGAGACCTTTTTAAGAGCACATTCAGCAGGATGCATCACCACGTAATTGGTAACTGTGTGAGACAGGCCTCGCACTGTAGGAGAGCTGGGGAAAAGCGACGTTGCTGCCAAGGAGGAGCTTGTCCTGTCCTTGCCTGCTCAGCCTGCGCTAGCGTTTCATTCATTTCAGGTGTACAGAGCTAACAAAAGAGGAAATCCCAAGATTTTTTGACGTTAATGCTCTAAGATGTTGTTTCCTTGGAGATGGGATTCCTTAGAGATGAAGCCAGAGCAGAATGCAGCACGGAACAGAGACAGCACAGAGGCAGGCAGGGAGCGGAGGCAGACTCCAGTTTACTTTAAGGATGCTTTATCCTGCTGTGAATGCTCAGAGTGGCCAGGATTATAATACCAGTCTCTCCTATTTGCCAGATGATACAAAGCAGCTTTGTGTGCACCACAATCAGCCCTTGAAGTCTAGACAGCTTGCAACAGAAGAATTTGGATAGGGACCATTACTCAAAGCCAGAGAAGGAAAAGGTCCCCAAAACCTCATCTGGAATCCACAGCAGGACAGGAAGCCCACTAGATGTAGGATATACCCCCTCTAAAAGTCATCTGTAATACAGGGAGAGGAAAGAAAATCTTTCCCCCCACTCCTCCACCTGTAACAACAGCCTATCACATACTTTGGCTGTACTAACTCTAATGGATTCCTACTTCCTATGCCCAAAGCCACCTCTTCAAAGTGTGGATAAACTTAACACAGACCCTGCTACATCTCCAAGCAAAGTGCTCTTACAAGTTTCCCTCACCGGCCCAGCCAGCCCAGCTTTAGAAGAGCTGGGAAGAAAGGAGTTTGCTACAGACCTCAGTCACGACACCCTGCTCAGGGCACGATGCAGTGGTGTGAAAGGCACTGGGAGCAGCCTGGGCTGTCTCTGCGGTGCAGTTCCCAGCACTGCAAATACCAGCAGAGCTGGTGCAGCAGCACTGCCCTGGTCGGTCTGGCAGCCACCTCCGCTCACAGCCCCTGGTGGCTTCACTGACTTCTGTCTTCAAAGGACAGGGAGCATTCCACCCGCAGGCACTCCGCTCGGAGGCGGCCTTGCCCAATACACACCATCCAAGAGTCTGCAGGGTCACTCTGAAAACCACATTCCTCAGATGACTGCTCCCCTCTTTCCTTCAAAGCAAATCATTAACAGAAAAAAAGCCAGCAGTGAAGTGTTATCGAGAAGTTTATTGGCAGAACACTCGTCCTTAGCATGCCAGTCACAGCCGAGATGGAGCCAACCTGCTGCTAATGCATTATTTACTTCATCTTTATCTCTCTGAAACAGGAGCTCCTGTCTGGAGCGAGCCACATGCCCACTAATCAGCAGAAGTGTTTCTTCCAGCACAGTTGAACCAACCCCTCCGGAACACGCATCCTGTCTGCATACCCAAGAGCTCCTTACCCAAAACACTGCCACAGCAACACGCAGGGAGCGCTGACGTTTGTGGGAAGGCAACGGCCTGAACAATCTGTCAAAGTCCACCAAGGGCACGTTTTAAGTGCTTATTCTCCTCTTACAGATTGCTCTCCCTTACAGAAAAATTAAACCAGGAAAAAAAAATATATATATTAAAAAAAACCCCAAACCTTCCACAAATTAGAACCCAAAATAACTCGTGGAATAAAAGGTACTGTTGGTTGCATGTGAGGAGAGATAAAGGAACAGCCCAGCCTGTGCCCAAGAGGTGAACTGCTTCCCCATGGCAACGGCAGCGGATGTCTGAGCGTCACACAGCTCTGGGGAAGCGAGGCAGCAGCCCAGGGCATGCAGGAAACTTTCCACCTCTTCAGCTGTCACTGGTAGAGAACAGAATGGTCCAACAGGAGATGGGGGCAATGAGGTGATGAGTTTATTTTGGCTATGACTGCCTGACTAGGTCCGACAGGAGGGGAGAAACAGTGTCTGATACGTTTCTAGTTCTCTTTTACTAATGCTGGTGTTGAACAAGTAGGAACATTAATTAACCAACCCTCACCCAAGATCTCTGATCCCCTCTGAAAACTGGAAGAACGAGCAGGAAGGCTGTTTGGTCTACACTACACACAACACAATCAGCCAGAATTTGACCTCAAAGCTCAGTCTGGGTGCTCCTGAGAGGAGAAGAGCTACCAAGGCCACATGCATAGAAGGAAGAAGTTTCAGGTTTTAGCAGTGACAAGTAAGCAATAAAACTGTCCTTCTCCTGAAAAATCCATGCCCAAATTATTTTTTGACAGGACTGCCTTTAGACAGGTGAAGAAAACAGGAAATCCAGCAGGCATCCCAGATACCATCTCCTTCAGCCACTCCTTAGCCATCCACCCTCTGATGGCATCAGTAGTTAGTCATGTAGGGAGCAAATGTACAAAATAATGTCTATCTCTTTTACATTTTGTGCAATGCTGAATTGCAACTAAATGACTACACTGAAGCAAAAAGGGAACCACACGGTACAGCTAAAGAGGAAACTAGCTTAAGCTCTAGTCCCAGCACTGCATGAAGAAGCAGGATGACAAACACCCCTGGGCACTGTTTATTCACCTAACACAGACAGGCTTTTTCTCCAGTATGTGGACAGGAACATTACTCCTTAGGAACCCACTGTAAAAAGAAGCACAACAGAACCAGAACCTGTCAGAGGCCTCTTAAGGATAAGACAAGAAACAGATGGACACAGGCAGAAAATGCTCCAGCAGCCTAACAACTCCCTCCCCTGGTAGGGTGTTCATAAAGCATTTCAAACTACTCCTGAAATACTACAGAATTTCTACCTTTATTACATAATAACTCCAAACTAACCAGGTGCCAACGCCGCAGCGATGAGCTCCGATTAACGGCGACACGTAGTTGAGAAGCAGGGCTGCTGCTCATCACGTAGCCTGGCACATGCCACGCTGGGAAGGAAGGACTTGAAATTTGCAACTGGGAATCGGAGACACTCCAAAACAGAGGAGTCTCTCAAATGCTTTAAGGACCCAGACCAGAGATTTAGAGAGGCTTTTGCCAGAGCTGAGAACGACGAAAGCTCAACCCCCCCCACACTGCTGTTGTCCCACTGTGCCCTGGCTACAGCTGACGGGACACAGAGCCATGCAGAGTCCCCTGACAGCTGGTGATTTCCACACCAGTTTGTGAATTCCTACCCTTTATAAGCCATGGTTAAGTGGAGATCCCCCATGGAGCTGTAGCTGAGTCTCAGAGTCTTAACAAGTTCTGCCTATCTAAAAAAAAAGTTTAAAGAAAAAGGAAGCACTTCATCCAAAGAGCATAAAGAGACTGGCATTTGCTGCCATCACAAGTTACAGAGGCCAAAAGTCCAGGTAGGACTATTAAATGCAGTGAGAGTGACTCCCCTGCAGCTCAGGAGTCACTACATCTCAGACTACCAGTAGTAGTGCTGTTCAAAGGAAGGATCTCTACCCTTTCATCCCTTTTCCCTCGGCAACCACTACGGTCACCATTAAAGATGGAAACAAATTAGACTGACTTCTCTGATAAACAGTGGCTGTTTTCACTTGAGCTTGAATGACACAAGTCCCTCCCATGGCCACTCCCTATTCGGTACACAAATGGGAAACTGAAACACAAACCAGGCTGAATAGAAACCTAGGGAAGATCAAAGCAAACAAGGATTCATTCCTGAATTCAAATCTGGCCTTTCAACAGTGACACTTTGAAACTGGACTCCAAATCTTGTGGCTCTGAAGAATAATTAAATAGCAAAATTTTAAGCACTTTGTAGGCAGAAAATAGCCAAGCCTATTTGCATCTTATCTGAGCAGCCTTCTGCCCTTCCCCCTCGAAACACAAAGCACTAGATGACTCACCTGTCAGAATAGTCTGGAAAGCTGCTTCCACATTTGTAGAGTCTAAAGCAGACGTCTCGATAAATGACAAACCATTCTTCTCTGCGAGGACAGAAATGCTATAATTAGAGGGGTACATCACATATTTATTTTCCATCTGGAAGAACTTCTGTACCAAATTAGATCTGTAACGTTCCCGATGAGACGCGCGGGTATCGAGTGTAAGAAGTTGCAGGCTTTTCCCTGCTTACGTGACCTGAAAGCATCACCACCCAACACCAGCACTAGAATTTGTCCTCATCCCCAAGCACAGGGATCAGTCCAATGCTGTGTTACTTTGAGGCACATCTTCCTGCAGCCCTGAAATTGAGAATCTGCTGCACTTTCAAGAACTGTGTGAGGAAGCTTCCTGGACATCTTCAACCTCATCAAGTTTTCTTTAACCTCATCTGCCTCAATGCAGGCAGATCCCCAGACAGCATTAGGAAATTATTCTGAGTTCACCAACCTGCAAAAGCTCTGGCCTCATCCGTAGGGACCGCTCTCAGGTGGCGCAAGTCACTCTTGTTTCCCACAAGCATGATGACAATGTTGCTGTCAGCGTGGTCTCTCAGCTCCTTCAACCACCGCTCGACGTTCTCGTACGTAAGGTGCTTGGCAATGTCATACACCAGCAATGCCCCCACAGCTCCACGATAGTACCTGTGGGTGGAAAGACATGTTAAAGAACCAGCAAGAAACATCACGATTAAAGTGACAAGTCATTGTGCAGTAATGGGAAATAGCTAAGACAGCTAATTAGGAAATATCCAGAAGCAGGCTACACGGGATTCGGAACAGCAAAGTGGAGCATCTGGACTAAGCTTACACCACAGGACCATCAGAGCAGCCAGGCAAGCTCAGTGTCTAGGGAAAGTCAAACTCTGTGTTTGTGGGGAGAACAGTGCATCCCAAAAAATAAAGTTCTGGAGTCTGTGGGGAGCTACCCTCACCTCAACCCTTGATCCACCCATGAGAAGTCTCCCCCACCCATCCCTGGAGGTGCAGTATGGGCACGGCCCATGGTGATAGAGAGACTTTAGAATGACTCAGTGGATCACAAAAATGCCAACCTGATCTGTTCCCTTTACAAAAGGCCACAGCTGGTCTCCTTTCAGACCAGAGAGAAGCACAATGATGCATTCAAAAAGAAAACAGGCTGTGTTCTCCCACTTCACAATTACCTTTACTTAAATCCAGCTTTTTACTCTGCAGCTTTTTTCCCCCCAGTTAAATTAGCATGCAAAGTGAGCAGTCTTCCCTTGCTACTACAAGGGGGTTTCTGGACTTAGGTTACCACTGCTAAAGCCTCCAGGAACACTGATATTATTTTATCAATCACTGGCATTGAAATGAGTCTCTCAAAGCTCTTGGCATTCCAGGTACGCAGCGTGAGAGCACCGAGAACTAAATCAGCTGGTGCACGGACAAACTGTATCAAGTTTCTGGACTGAATAATACTTAAGCTTCCTTCCACCTCAGGTGATGAATATTTACATGGTAAAATCCAAACATCCCCCTGTTTGCAGTTTCCAAGGAATCGGAAGGGCCTGAAATTGCCCTCCTCAGCAAAAGCCAGACGAGCTCTCTCACTTACGCTGATGTTATAGCTCGGTACCGCTCCTGCCCTGCTGTGTCCCATATCTGAGCCTTTATTGTCTTCCCATCGACTTGAATGCTTCTCGTTGCAAACTCGACTCCAATGGTGCTTTTGCTTTCCAAGTTAAACTCATTGCGAGTGAACCGAGACAGGAGGTTACTCTTGCCTACTCCAGAGTCTCCAATAAGCACAACTATAAGACAAAAAGTGACACGAGAGTGAGGTTCCAGATATAGAAAATACGTTGACAATCACCTGCAATAAACATTTATTTTCCAGGATGAAGCCTGAAGGCACAGAAGAGCAAAACCACCACCCTTGCCAGGGGTCTGCTGTCCAAGTCTCGCTATTTCCAGAAAACCAGAGCTGCCACATTCACTGGCATCTTGAACAGGTACTTGTTACATTTCAGCCTCCTCTGCCCACCGTGGGAGAACATTCCTCTTCCAGGAAGAATATACATGGCTGCCACTGCAAAAGTCAGGGACCATTTGGATTTCACATCCTTTCAACAATGCTAGAACTAAAAGACGAAACAAAAACTTCACACAACTGAAATCTGTTTCACTGAAAAGTCCAAAACACGAGACAAGCAGTGGACTCTGCCTTCCTTTTACACTCTTCATACTTTGCAGAGGAGAGGTTCCCCACAGGGACAGCAAAAATTGTGCATTGAAAAAAGCAGTAAACCTCAAAACCCACAAAACCACCATCATCCTGATGGCCAGCTTAAGATGTTAACTGAGCCGCAGCACTCTGCCCTTCCCCAGGCATGGAAGGATTCAGCTGCTTGACAAGAGATTGAGAGGAGGTTTAAAG
This sequence comes from Chloroceryle aenea, assembly GCA_013399075.1. Classification (NCBI taxonomy): domain Eukaryota; kingdom Metazoa; phylum Chordata; class Aves; order Coraciiformes; family Cerylidae; genus Chloroceryle; species Chloroceryle aenea. The sequence continues at coordinate 588,921 of VWZY01000537.1, forward strand.
TCCAGTTCCTACAGGAGGAAAAGCATCACGAGGATTCCCTGCAATATCCTGTAATGCCGAGTTGAAAGGTGCACGTTTGAGCATAACTTAAAACTCACTGAGACACAGGCCACGGGATGAAACACATTCACAGTCCTGAGTCACACCAACAGGAGCCTCTGGGGATGCTTTTATGCCCTTAGAGATAAGTTAATGAGCCGATAAAGATGGATCGGGGAGAAAAAGGACAAGCAAGATCCTTGAGAAGAAAGGGTGATAACTTTGAAGTTCAGCAGTGAAGCAAGGCCAGTCCAAGTAAGAGTGTGGGCTCACATGACCAAAAAAACCCCAAAAAACCAAACTACAAACCTTGTGGCTATGCTTGTTTTGAAAAAGAAACCAAAATACTTGCTCAGTAGCGTACATCATTGAACAGTTAAGACACTGCAGCACAGCGTTAGAGATTCTGTGGTACAAGAGGAACGAGTCAATCACATGAGAAACCCCCCAGTGAATTTCACTCTAGCAGTGCAAGCACTCCCATCTGCTGCTGTGCCACACGGCCGCCCTCAGAGCACCATCCCCCGGTTCAATAATGCAGAACAGTTCTGACAAACGGGATTCTCTCTGACTGCAAGGGCAGAGCAACACCTTCTAAACACCCTCTGTGAAATGAAAATGCTAACTTCAAACCCGGCCTTGTGGAGGGAGAATACTTCATCAGATGAAGATCTTTCCAGCTCCTCTGGCAGCTGATTCAGCACACAGCCGGCCAGAAGCTCCATAAAGCAGAGAGCTGCTCCGTTACCACTGCTGCTGATGAAGATCCCAAGGGCAGGTAGGTGGCAAGCACCTGAATGCAAACAGGATTCTGCCTCCTCCGTGACAGGTCCGTGCTGTTCAGCATCAGCTGCCCTGACACAGCTGAACAGCTCTGCTGGCACCAAAGATGCTAAACTGCAGTGAACTTGGTGCAGGGGATAGGGCACCTGATTGCGTCATCACCTCCTGGCAAACTCCCAGAGCTCTCCTATTTCCTTGGCAAATAAGTTTTTCAATGCTATTTTGGCAGGTTTAGGCCACAGTTTTGGATGACATCATATTTGTATTCACTGGGAGGTGTTATAAACAACAAGTTCCCACCAGGCACAAGTTGTCAGCTCCCTTCACACACCTTGGTCCTGCTGTCACCCAGCATTAGCTTTGGTAGCAGCCTAAAACTTCTCTACACAGGAACAGTAATGGACATAATTTCCTTTTCCCAACAGGTATATAATCATCTTATAATCATATACCTGTTAAGTATTGCCCTCAAATGTATTTCTGTTGTTCAGGGCATATTTCAAAGCACAGCTTTAAGTCATTTAACAATAGACTGATCATTTTAATTCCTCTGGAGGGTTTTTTCCTTACCTTATCTGAATCTCATGCTGCTTCTGTTCTGAATGGTTTCCAGCACCAGATTAATACATTCCAATTAAAAGGGGGAAATATTAGACTTGACTCCCTGAAGTCAACTATTTCCTCTACTTAACTGGGCCACTGCAGCTCCTCTTGAACACGGACACAAGAAGAGCTTGAAATGCTGGCAGGCACCTAAGGCTCCTCACACATTCTTCACTTCTGCAACTGTCACTCTCTGGGTACAATTATGCCCTGAAACAGCTTTAATGGCCACTCAGATTGTATTATTAATTTTGCTTTCTTTATCAAACTACCTCATTTTGATATTTTATACTACACAGCATTCCCCTGTATTAGAGAAATACAGCAGAAAAGACCCTGGGTGGCCGAGTCCCATCCTAACTATCCCAGGCAAACAGCTTCTGGGAGGGCAGTGACATTATCTAGTTCCAGCTAATTGTTCCTGCACACACTTTTATTGGTCTTTTCTTCCAGAAACTCACTCCTAATATTTAGAAATTGCCTTCTCATTTTCAGAAGAAATTAGCACTCTGCTGATGCTGGTGCTCATGTGCTGGCATTGTCCATTAGCTTATTAGTTTCTGCTCCCAGTGGTGTTTACTTTGGGGTATTTACAGAAAGCAACAGCATCTTCTCTCAGCCTTGTTTTAATAGCTAAATAAGTCAGCTTCTTACAGCGTTTCCTTATACACACTGTTCATTTCCCCAAATATCTTCCCTACAAGTTTTTTGACTTCTTTTCCACACAGTGAGAAGATCTCGATCTCCCTGTGGAATACACGGGGATTTTAATCTTTCCATCTCTACCAGGCATACCTGGAGCTGGAATTACCCTTTCCTGACCACATCACCTCAATGGCTCAGTCAGCCTGTGATCAGACCAAATGTTCTAGCTTTAAGTTGGAAAACTTTTACTTTCCCAGACTCCTGGGAGTCACCAGGCATAAAGCCTTGCATGCTGAACCCCACCTCGTGTGGGGGACCACAGTCCTCATCAGCACACAGCCCTTCCAGGGCTGTGCTCCAACCTTCTCCCCTCTCTCTCTCAACTTGCACCACCAGGAAATTCTTTGACTACATCAGCACTGGAAGAAGGAAGGTCTAGAAGCAAGTTTAGTCCTGAAGATCTCCATCAATAACCTTTTTTGAACCAGCAGTTTCCTTATAGGTGAAGCACCTGAGGAAGCTTTGCAATCGAGGGAGATTTTTATTGGCACATCCTGACAGTCATGACAGTGATCACCCTGCCCCAAGTGACTGCTTACTACCAGGCAGGTCATTCTTACAGGTTTAGTGATGTGCCAGTTCAATACTTGCAACCGTGTCCTTTAAATCAATACATCTGACTATCTACAGCATTTACCACCCCAAAACTTTAAGACAAACATTTGGTGGACAGAAGAAAAACCAACAAGCTAGTTCAGCTTTGGAGCATTTCCTCAGTATCAAAGGGAACATTCAGATATGACCCTGATGCAAAGCAGGAAGCAGCTGAAACTGGAGTTTTTCCCAACCATAAGCTGCATGTCACCTTATTTCTGAATGTGGACCTGACTTGCAAAATCTGACCCCAAATCCAGAGTGGTCAAGGTGCAGACATAATCCTTTCAAGCTTTGTCCACAGAAAACATCTTCTGCAAGTGAGGGTTACTTTAATAACTACTCACCTGCTGCAAGTACATTACTTTTTACTCTTTTTGGTTACCTTGAGCATATGCTCAAGTGTTGCAACCGAGTCAGGAGAGGGGGATTTTGTAACAGGTACCATGATTTTGTTGTACAGCAGCCTAGGTGGGCTCAGCTTACACTCAGCAGCAGAGTCAGCCAGATTGTGACATCCAGCTGCTGTCAGTGGCTGACGGGACAAAACCAGAGGTCTCACATAAACAAGACGTGTGGCAGTTTAACTCAAGAGTAGTAAAGGACAACGAGGCTAGAAAATACCACCCAATTATCTTAAACAGAGTCAAACTCTGAACTCAGTCCCTCCAACCGACCACGTCCCTTCAAGCTCATGAAGGCAGAAGAACTGTCCTCCTGGATTAAGTGTCCTTACAGGCCAACACCCAGTCTGACTGTCAAGAACTGATGTCTGAGAAGCGTTAGGTGGAACTGAACAAACAGGCTAATCATCTTAAGTCTTGCATCTCCACACAAGACCAACCATCACAGCCATCCCACTGAGACACCCAAACAGACACTGGGTTTTTTTTCCTTCTATAGCTCAACGCAGCCTTTCAAACCCATTTATGGCATTTATGGGAATGCACCCCTCCAAAATTTGCATATACGCCTGTGGTACTTTGTGTCCTTTTGTTTTCGCCGGCTGCTCGATAAAAGGAGCATTGCAGATATCCACAGAACTTACAACAAACAGCACGTTCCATTTTTTGCCCTTATCACTCACTGGTTTTGTTTAGAAGTCGTACATCGCTTCAGTATAAGGGACATGAATCCAGGAAGTCTCTCTCTTTTGGTTATTTTGATGCCCTTCAACTTTTTAATTCTATCATATCCCTTTCAAAATGGGTGTGCCCATCCTGCCTCCAGTCCCCCTAAATCCCTAAGGTCATGCCCTCAGATTCAAACATCAGCTTAATGTTCCCCCTGAGTTCTCATTTCCTTTTCCTTTTCCCAGAGTTTTAACCTACCTCTTGCCTTTTATGACCAGTGCCTGGTAACAAGACATTCATTTCAGAAAGCTGCCTGAAATAATTTCAAGATCATTCCAGAGTGATGACAGCTTGTTTAGAACCACCGTCACCTCTGGGAAGTTACAAAACTTTCCACAATTTGTCTTACTCTGCATTTGTTATGTTATTTCAGCTGCCACATTAATCCCAGTTACGTGACACTGCATTGACTTCCTGCAGTCTACTTTAGCTCTGTAAAACCTGAATTGCTCATCTTCAAAACACCGTTTTCACACCAGCCTAAAGAGAAAAAGCTTTTGGAGAAGCAGTTACACTAGCTTTGAACTTTTCTATATAACTGGATCCAGACTTTATTTCCCTATTATATAAGGAAGCAGGTCTAAGAAAGAGAGGAACTCTCCCAACAAACCCCACGTGACTGATATTCCCAGACCCTCACAGCTAAACCATCAATTTTAAGCATACTGGCAGAAGTATAGGAACAAGGAAGAGTAAAGCCATAGTTTTGATAACTCGTACACGTAAGCATCTCCAGTAAGATCACTTCCATTCAGCTCGTGGCCAGCAAGGCCCATGCCAGTGCTGGAAGCTGAGGAGAGAGGCCTCTCTTTGTACTTCCCAATTTGACTTTAACAGCAGTACAGATGACTGATCTGAAGCCTCCAAGAATGCCACTTTCCACACGGCAAGTGGATAAAACAGGCAGCAACAAAAGGATTAATGCCTTAAAGTTATTATAGGAGCTTAAGGGCACAGAAAAAAAACAAACACTGATGTTTTCCTTTACCTAAGTTTCATGATGACAAGCACCGAGTCTCTCACCACTACAACGTAAGAAGCAACACTTTAAAGCCTAAATTCAGATTGACAATACCATATCACAATATTAACAACTACTTTTTATAATGCTTTGCTTGCTTTTGTGGTAGGACTGGATAGTCAACCTCAAAACATCAGCATTTCCGTACGTGTTTCACAGCATGCTTTATCAACCTGGGGAGTGAAAACTGACTGTTTAACTACAACTCACAAGAGTTTAAACCCAACTTGATGCTGTACAGCAAACTGGAGGAGCATCAGGCCTGGAAAACAAGGAGATCCTGCCCTTCTCTGCCGCACGAGGCGCCAGGATAGGACAGCAGATCACTGGGCGTGAAACATCAGTTAATGTTCACCTCTTGGGACTGGCTCAGAATACAGAAAACAGCAAATAACACAACTCTGTTAAATCAGCTGCAACATCTACCAGCGCTGAGCGTGTCAATCGTTCACTTAGCGGTCCTATTGAATAGCTGAAAAGGGAAATGGTCCTTATCAACCCCGGGCATCCTCGCTAATGATCTTTGCTCGCCATCCCAGCAGCGTGGCCATCACCTCTGCCCGTTCACGGAGCAGAAGCCTCGGACAAGACGCAGACACGTCAGGTGACCCTACGAAAAACAGCCTAAACGTGACATTTTCAGAGCAAGGGCGTGACCAGAGCCCGCAGCGCTCTGGGACAGGCAGCGACGCCCTGCACCCCTCAGCGATCAAGCTCCAGAAACATCCGAGCAGAACTTGGCCGTATC
>VWZY01000537.1:595263-613092 GCA_013399075.1 Chloroceryle aenea
TTAGGGGGGCAAGAGGATGGGGCCAGACTCTTGAGGAGTGCCCAGTGATAGCAAGGGGCAACAGGCACCAACTGGAACCCAAGAGGGAGAGAGGAGAAGAAACTTCTTTGCTGTGAAGGTACCAGAGCCCTGACCCAGGCTGCCCAGAGACTCCAAACCCGCCTGGACCCTGCGCTGCTGGGCCCTCTGCTCTGGGTGACCCTGCTGGATGGAGCAGGGGGATGGCACCAGAGCATCTCCAGATGGCCCTTCCAAACCCCACCATGCTGGGATTCTGTGATCCTGTGAACTGGGCTGAGGGGTGTGCTCACGATGGAAGTGTCAGTGATGCCAACAAGTTTTTTTCAGCTCATGGGGCACAAAGAGGCTGCAAGCATCTTCCCCACTGCCATGCCACTGCCAACCCTCTCTCCTTTCCCTAAACGTGATCTCCCTTGTCTTCCCCTGTGCTATGGGAGACCCCAGCTTTGTTATCAGCTTCCCTTGGCTCAGGCTTGAGACCTAAATAGACAAGGATAAAAAGAGCACTTGTGTCCAGATAATTAAACCAGTGCCCTTAAAGCTGCCTTTTTTTTCCGCCAGCTTGCCATTAGCAGTAGCTGTAGGTTCACCATCTCCACAATCAGTGGCTGTGTTATCATCGTTCCTGTGCATGGACAGTAACCCTCGGGCCCTGGCAGCAGCGCTGTGCATCAGTTCCTGTCTGCTGGAAGGATAACGAACTCTAATGTGATCCTCTACATTTAACAATAAATAGTTCACGCTGCCTCGGAGCTCCTGAGCAGGGAAAGCAAAGCACTAATAACAAAGACACGCGATGTGTGACCGTGATGTGCTGCACCACAGGAGTACGGCGCTGCCGGCAGAGGCTCTCCTGGAGCACGCAGGTAAGGTCCGAGCACTGAGGGCTGAGCTCACCCCATGTCCTGCTGCCAGCCTCTGGTGTGTCCTGACACATATTGCACCTCCAGCTCCTTGCAAGGTGCACAAAACCCACTGAGCATTCAGGGCTTCGCATCCCCAGGACCCTGTTCTGTAGGTCCCATGGAAATAATTGCATGTGCCATAAAAGTGTTACAAGGCCAGGCCTTGCAGTAGCTGAAAGCACTCGGGTGGTGTAGCAGTGAGGTCTGTAGAGTCTGTGTTGTCTTTGGGTTCATCCTTTTTTATCTCCAGATGAACACCCAAAATCTTGAGCCCGCTCCTGACACCCCTCTCAATCCTACTGCACTCAGTAGTGCATTGAAGTTGATAATGCCCGTGGTATATTTGTAACTCAGTAGTTAAGGTTTCCACCTTGCACCCTATTTGCAGTTGTCCATTGAATGTTGTTGTTAAAAAGCTATTCATTTTGACTTGTTTCTCAGGCCTGGTTTCATCCTTCAGAATCACTTATTAGATCTAAAAAAATCCCACTCCAAAATAATGCAGATGAAGTATTTGCAGTTATCTTCCTGTAACATCTCTTCTCTTTTTTGTGTTTTGGATTTTGCCCTCTGAGCCTGGAAACACCCCTTATTTACGTTTTTCACATGCGTAAGCGTTGCTTCCTCTCACACCAAGTTGCAGATGTTCCTCATCTGGAACTGGCTTGCCCTACGCAAGACTTTAGGGCACAAAGTGAGGATGATGTCTTTTCTGGCTGAGCTGAAACCACAGTCCCTACACTGCTGTAGTGCTGTCCCTTGTTGAACTTAAGGCACGAAGCAGAGGCATTTTTACCAGTCCTGTGTTTGAAGATGAAAATTTCTGCCGATTGCCACGTATACGAGCAGTAGTGGGGGTTGTTTCTGGCTAAGCCTGTTTAAATGCATTTAATCATTTATAATTAGCTTCTTCATGGTGAGAACTGAAACAGCAGAAAGAACTTTGCATCTAAACAAGAATCAACAGATGGCAGAGCATGAGGATAGCATTGGACCAGCAGGGAGCTCCAGAAATTAAAGTCTTATTGGGCTCAGTCCTGAGGTAATTTTATTTTTTTCCTGCCCCAAATGAGAATATACAAACCCTCAGGAAATGTCTCTGTCAGCACAGACTGGTTTTGGCTGCTCTGCTCTTTCTTTGCATCCCCTCCCGGAGCGTGCTGCCGTAGTTACGGGACGGCCTGGAACACCTCCTGTGCCTATGAAACATGGCCAAAAAGCAGAGGTCAGGCCTGAAATAACAGAGGACTGTGTGCTTGTCGGCTGACAGCTTTTAATGTGAGAACAGTCACTCAGCACTGGCATTTCTGCTGCATTAATTGCCATTAGTGTCATGCTTGTGGGAATATTAAATTCATTGCAAACCTTGAATTAGCATGCTCTTGTAATTCTTCGGTTTGTACCGAGGCACAACCATTTGCAGAGGCAGCACGTTCCAAGCAACTGGAGCAGAGACAAGGAATGATGCTCAGCTGGCCCTTGGATGTTCAATTTAGTGAAGAAAAGAAGCAGGGGTCACACTCATAACTGCATATTTATGGTTCTGTTCTGGAAATTCATTGAGCAGCTGCCAAAAAGGCCCCAGTTTTTGCCTCAGCAGCACCATTAAGGTGCAGATGTGGGTCAGGGCTGTCAGCTCAGAGCTGTTCCGCCCCAGGCTGTGCATCAGGCTCTCCCTGCGCCTGGTTCTCACTTCATTCTGCCACTTCCCTCCTGACACCCCTCCTAAGAAATCCTGGCCTAATAAAGGGGAAAATTTGCCACCGTCTTTGAAGGTTGTGGCATCCCCACAACACAGTCAACATCTCTTTGCAGAACACCCCAGTGATACTCGGCAGGGAAATAGAAGAATGTGAAACAGGAATGGTCAGCATCTGCTGCTGGTCCCAGCTTTTCTGGCTCTGAAATACCTCTTCACGCTTTGTAAAGTGCAGGGCAAGATGTGAAATGGGAAACTGCAGTAATTCCAAATTGTCCTTGAATGGCTGTTGACCCAAATTCCCATTTCCCAGATGAAAGGAGCCACTGGTTTCCCCGGGGCAGAAGGCAGGAAGGACAAAAGCAAGGCCCCAGAACCTACTCTGTCCTAAGGGGAAATCCAATCAATACTTTGCAATTTTCTAACAATCCATGAATCATTGCAATTATGCAGAGATAATTCAAGCTTTCCAATCCAGCTGCTAAATTAGAGAAAAGCATACTCTCAGCACTCAACTACCCCCAGTTTGACATGTCAGGCAGGAGAAAAAAAAACCTTCAAGTATAAAATCCATCCATTGAAATAATAAAAATAAACCCCTCTCTTTTAAAAACCTTGGCCCAAATGAAACAGCCTCTGATGTACAAGGAGTTCTGTTTTTCAGGTAATTCCAAGCCAGGGGTAGGAGTAATGAAAATTCATGGAGTCAGTAGGAATTCTTCTTTTGATAAATTGCTTGAATTCCAGCATCTGCTGTGTTCTTTTTCTAGTTCTAGAGCTCTAAAAGTGGACCAAATCAAAATTATTTTCTGTATCAGTCTTTTCTTTCCTAACCCTGGAATTGTAGTAAAAAAAGACTGGGATCTGAACAGGGTCTTATCCAAAATGAAACCTCACCTTGGTTTTGCTGTTCTCTAGGTGTCTCTGCGGCACTGAAGGAAGTGGGAAGGGAGCAGCTCTAGACAAAGTAACCATCTTCTGGAGATGTTTTACAGCTAGGACAATATTATGGTAAGCAGAAAAGAAGGAAAGTTATCAGTATGCTTTGGGAATGGGAATCAAATGCAACAGACTGGTGACTTGGTATTTCTTGTGATGACTGTCAAAATGAAGTCATCAGTTTCCTGCATCCATTTTGGACTCAAGACACATCTCCCTGTCTGTGTCTGTTGCCTCCAGAGACAAATTAGCAAGATAATACTGGCAGCTCCAGGATAATTGCTAGCCAAGATAGAATTTCAGAGATATGGCTCAAAATCACCCTCCTCTTACGACAACCTGCCACAGGGTTTTATTTCCTATGTAGGGTCAAAATCCTCTTGATGCTGTTGTCACTCCCAGACAAATACAATGTCAGTGACAGCAGTACAAGCGTTATCACATGTCCCATCATCTTCTCATTTGGATTCAAAAGATCAGCCCTGGGGAATGAAGAAGGCGGTTTGATTTCTGTGGCCAATTCATTCCCTGCTGAAACAAGCACCGGAGCTGGCTGGCTGTGCTCGGCACGGCGATGCTTGTTGTGAAGCTGTACAATTATCCACGGAGCCAGGCTGAGACTATAAAACTTTGCTCATTAAGATCATTAGAGAGCTGTCAGATGGAACAACTGGGATGGCTTTGATCTGGCAGAATACCCTTCCTCCCGTTCCCAGACCTTGGGAACCATCCAGTTCCCCATAACTTATTTTTTTATTCAAGCCATTCAAACAATACTCATTGTTTTGGGTTTTTTTTTATAGGGTGCAATAACTTCTTCAGGCAAACTGGAGGCTGTAAGAGCTGTAACAAGAACTAATTTATTAAATAGAAACCCTGATATTTCAATGATTCCTCTATAAATATGTTCATAGGTGGTTTTGCCAAGAAAATGACAAAATGTTGCCTAGAATCCCGAAGATATTCCCTATAAATCCACTAGGTGTCCTACTGTTTTCAAGCAATTAGGCTCCAGATTCTTTTGGGTTTTTTCCCTAGTTTTGCCCGGGAGGAATCAGTTTGAGCCTTCAGTGGAATGAGGTCTGGGTTTGCAGGTTGAAGAAACACATCTGTGTGGTTTGTGCAACGCAGCAGGACATCCGGCTTCCAGCAGCGGCTCTTCTGGCAAATGCCACTAATGTTTCCCACAGAGACCAACTCAAGGTTAGAGACTGGAAGGAAAAAAGAAAAAGAATCTACTTTCCTCTCTTAGGAATGCTAAACAAGATCCATCAGAGCCAAACCTTCTTCTCAGTCAACCTTGGGCATCTATTTATAGGGCTGCTAAAGTGAGCCTGATGCTGACCTCAAAGGTGGTGGCTATGCACGTTAACCTTCGCTGGAGCTGCTCTGCACAGGCTGCATTCTGACATTCCTGGTCACTGCTCCAGTCCCTGATGGGTCTCCTGCTGCTTGCCAGCACTCGTGCCTGTCTGCAAAAGCCAGCACAGCACCATTCATGAGGTGTCCTGTCACTCTGAGCACAGAGGGCATGTCAAATACGCAGTAAGAAAAGCAGGTTGAAAAATAGCCAAAGGATAATTTCCTCATCCCAGAAAATACTGGGGGTGGAGTGTAGCCATCGGAAAGCAACCAGCTGCTCGGCTGCTCCTTTGTTGCACAACTCAGGGTGCACACACTGTATCGAGTTATGCTATTTGGGACAGCTCTCAACTGCCTTGGAATCTCTTACTTGCACTTAGTTCCAGCGTGGCAGTCTAGAATTCTCTGAAACAGTGATCTCCTAGGTGTCTAAAAAGCATCTGTCATTATTCCAGTGTCTTTCGGTACCCAGAAGAGCGTATCAGCAAGGGACAGCTACAGGGTGATTTTCATGGTCTTGTCACTGAAGGATAAATCACATTCAGTATAAACCCTCCAGCCTTACTGTCCGCCAAGCTGTGGTCACTGCACTTGAAAAACCCCTCCCATTCCCTCTAGTTTCACAGGGGTGCCACATCTTGAACTGCCCCAGATCTATGTGAGGTAAATTAAAAGAAAATCAGGTTTGTTTTCTATTTTAAAAATGCCAGAGGCAAAAGTGCTCTCCAACAATGAGGTTGTCTCCTTTTTCAGTAGGTGCTTCATGGCCAGAAGTCCTGCCCACAGCTATTGGCTGTGCAAAGAGGCACTGGGCAGGGTGTCAGGACCAGCTTAATCACAATCTGCAAGGGGAAATCGCGGTGGGAACAAGAGCCTCCTGTCCTTTGCCCACCAGGATTCCTTGCCATCAGGCATTGTGCATCCCGGGAAGTGCCTAGCATCTGTCCTGCGCCATGTGTTACCAGGCTGCCTCTATTTCTTGCTATTTGTGTTGAAGGTACGACAGTTATTTTCCTGACAACCTGCAAGAAGAAAAGATCCTCCAGTCTTCCGACTGGATGTATATATAGATACCTGCTGTAGTACCATCCGTATGCAGCGCGCACCATATGCCGACTGCGAGAGTTTAACCTGGCCCAGCGCATGTGGTTGCTGTTACACATAACAAATACCTCCAGCCTTGCCATGATTCGGTGCATTATGCATGGGAGCCATCTGGTCCCGTAGCTTAAGAAGCAAACTGAAAATTTGATAAAACCACAAACAGTCACAATGAGAGAGACTGCAAAGATGTGTTGATATTCCAAGCAGGAGTCTCCTTCCGGCGGGGGTTAATCTCATCACCCATTGCCTCTTGTCTGCTCCTTTCTCTGGAAAGCTGCTGTCAGCCAGGCTGTGCTCTCAGCTCTGTGAGTACACACACCTTTGGGATGCTTAAAAATGCATTTGATGTGCTTGAGCAAACCTTCTGGGACAAGACTTTTGACTGTAGCCAGATGTGTGGTGAGCAAGATGTGCAAGAAGTTTGGAGCGTGGCGCATTTCTTGGAGCTTGGATTTCTCAGGAATTGCATCTGGTATAAAATGAATTCTTGATTGTGATTAGTCATTAATATTGTCTCAGTACCATGCAGAATTACAGCTTATGGCTTAGGCAGACTGAAGGGAAGTCCATCTCAGCTTGCCTAGGTGTTCTCAGCCCTGTGTGGAGATGTATTTTTCAGGGACTGGAGCACCAGGGAAGAAATGAGGAACTCAGTGCAGTGGATGAGGTAGAGCTTGGGATGACTTGAACTTGGCCAAGAGTTTATATAACTTGGCCAGGATACTGGGTTGTTCAAACTGGCTTAATTAGATTTTGGAGCCAGACCAGGTTTCTCCCCATTCTGCCCCTGGTTTCTGATTTTTGGAGGACACAGACAGAAGATGCCTGGTTTAGGTCACCTCTGCGGGGAGCGCACCCGCTTCAGACAGGTGCACATTTGTTTCCTCTGACACTGAATTAATGGGAATTGATGTATTGATTCTGCAGTTCTCCCAAAGATTGCTTCAAATTTTGGCCTGTTTCCAAGCTGGTTAGATGCAATGTGCACACAGTTCAAGACAGATAGTTAATTATTCCAGTATGAATACAGTTTAAAAATTCAGTTCACTGTGAAATCCAGAAGATTATGGTCATGCAAAGAACACAGCACTCCTGCTTCATATAGCTTGTTTTCATGCCCAGCTACTTTTAGTTTAACACAACCAAGCCCCTCTAAAATCACACAATTATTAAGATACTTGCCACTAGAGTAAATTCATTCAGTATTTTACATCTTGGTTTTTACTACCTGTTTCAGAGTACAGTCTTCAGTTCAAATGCAATCTGATGTTCTGTGTTTGTGAAGAGTGTTCAGGATTATGGTAGGGCTCTACTAAAACGAATATGTTACTGCCATCATTTCTTATTATATAACAATAACCTTATTATTATTAAATAATAATAATAACCCAAGTCAATCCCTTGCCAGTCTCAAGGGTTAAAATCTACTGTCTTTGTGGATGATCCCATATCTAACTAAATCTGGTAAAGTGTCCAGCTCATATACTGTATTTGTAGACTATCAGAACGTTGTCTGTGTCAAATAAGCTCCTGGTCCTAGAAAGAGAAAGCATCTTGTGCTGGGGATGGAGTAGGAGTCTTGTGTTTTCTTGCTTTGATCATCGTGTCCCTGCTTTTATGATCTCCCTAGGAAAGTTATTTGATGTTTCTTTATTTTGAGCATCAGAATCCTGCAAATGTTTGAAGTCATCTTTGTATTTCATTTATTTTCTGGCAAAACAGCATCCATCTGCAGTTTATGAATAGAACATATAAAAAAAAAAAATACAACTCCATAGCACAGAACTTCTGGGCATAGCATAGAATTTCTGGGCAAAATTCTCAGTTATGCTTACATAACTCTAGAGGAGTGTCCTCATCTTTCTTGTTGTTCCTCTGAACCCCACTTTCTTTCCATTGCGTCAGAAGGATCTACCATATACAGCTAAATCTGATTTCATCACAACTGTTGTAATTTCCTAGGCAAGCTCACAATCTCAGAGGAAGTACACCAGGATGGGTTTTCAGTGCATGGCTCTCCATACTCCAACTGACTGGAGCAGAGATTTCCTCCACATACCCCAGCAGAGAATCTGCCCTGTGTAGCTGAGATCATTTTTAACACACCATGTCCAACAGCTCTTCCTTTAAACAAAGAAAGAGTTTGCTCTAAACAGTTTGATATTTATTTTGTATAACTCTGTTCCTTGGCTGTCCATGCTATAGAAATGCTGTTTTGCTCCAAGAAGACAGATTGCCTGGACTGGAAGCCCCAGCCCTGATTCAGGGAAGCACATGGTTTCCTTCCAATGATGTGATGATTATAATTACTATTCAGTGTACGGTGCAATTGTTTTTGGTGTTTAAAACAGAACAAAACAAAACAAAGCAGTTTGGGAAAGGAAAACAACGTTAGAAAAAAAAAAAAGAATAATTGTAGCATAGGAAGTGGTTGACCTTCAGGAGGTAACTCCATCTGCAGTGTCTGCTGTCCAGTGATTCTAGTGATCAGAAAATGGAAAGAAAAAAAAAAATCCCATTAAATATCCCCCTGTGCCTTTAGAAATGAATGCACCTCCTTTTCTGTAGGTGTAACGTTTTAACATCTCCTGTTCAACAGCTGCTGGTGTCAAAGGCCAGGCAAGCAGGACTTGGAATGCAGGGCCTGAAGTTTTTCAGCAGTCGCTGAAGGCAAAACCATCTAAAGCTGTAGCAGATGTTCTCGTGCTTCCTGTCTGCTTATCAGCCCTGCAAAGACACTTTGGTTTTGTCCTTGTTATGCCAAGTGTAACTATGGAGATCTAACACGGGTGTGCAACAGCGATACGGTGAATGCTTCTTCGTGTCTCTGGTTAGGAGGATTTAAACAAAACATTATGGTTTCTAAGAACTCCCTCAAATGTTTCAGTCCGTGCATCGGTCGTTCCCCTCGCGTGACGAGCAAATGACAGCAAAGAAAATAATTTAAGGAATTCAGCATTATTGCAGCTCTGGAGAGATTGATTTAAATATCATTAATGAATTGACGCTTATTGGACCTTTCATAGGCTCCTTTCCAGTTTGACCTGAGCTCTGGATTGGGACTGTTGTCAGAGAGGAGTCCACACGAGGCATTTATGTTACAGCAGCTGAACAACGGTTACACGCCGTGCTTGACATTAGCTGCAGGCTTTAAAAAATAAAAATAAAGTGAACTAGCATCTGCTGGGTTCCATTTCTGTGCTAGAATTCTTCACTGACTTCAGTTCCCCTCCCATTGTATAATGGGAAGAGTGAAGATGGGAGTTTGGCCTCAGGGTGTTTGACTTTTTATATGTTGTTTTACTACACCCTGAAATAAGGAGCAGTAGATCCCAACCAACTGTATTCCTCCAAGGCCTTGGATATGCTACAGAAGAGAGTTCTTAACAGTCAGTTTGAAAAGCAGTTGCACCCAAAAGGGTTTTTTTTCTTGCACCTCAGCTGTTTTACTTCCTATTTCTATTCATTCTGAGCTCCTGTAAATAACTACTTTAATCTGAATGGCTATATGTAAGTGTTAAGCCAGTATTCAATCTATTTTCAGGCTTTGAGATAGTTTAATGAAACTGATTTTTACAGTGATGCATTTAAATTGATGTACATTTCCAGTAGAGGCAAGTTTATTGCTTCATGGACAGGAATTCTTTTTCCTTCATGAAATAGAAGACATAAAGCTGAATGCAGTACTCCAGGTGGGGTCTCATGAGAGCAGGGTAGAGGAGGAGGCTCACCTTACTCCTACAAATCCAGGATCTGTAGACACGTGCAAACCTAGTTGTACAAACTGTAGTATTTCCCTCCAAGGAAATGAAGCACTTTGGGATGGTTGGTTCCAGGGGAAGTAGGTCAGGACAATCTTTTGAGAGAATAACCTTCCATTTGAAAGCTCTAAACCTAAAATGCAGTCACTTTCCTTCCCCCAAAGGCAAGCAGTGACAAGGCAATGCATGAAGCAAACAAGGAAAGTTGTTGAAAATGAAGATATAAGGGAGTTACTTTATGCAAAGGACAGATTTGCAGGCAAAGGATGGATCTGATGAATGCAGGGATGGAAATTTCCTGAACACCCCAAGAAGTGCAAGGCTAAAAGAGGAAAAGGGGGAAAAAGTGGGCCCAGGGATTAAACTCACCCCGAGTTGGGAATGTGGAGGAGGTGAGCACAGTTCTTTGGGTGAGTTCCTGGAAGGGCTGCAGTAAATACATTAGAATAGCAACACATTGGTACTACAGCTGGGTGAGGTTTTTTCAGTTGAAGTGTTAGAAAACCAAGGTCAGTATTTAGACTTAGACTGTAAGGCACAGCACAGTAGGAAGCAGGATGGATGAGATGGTTTTAACAGGTCTTCATTGTAGCCAAATTAATTCAGTTTAAATAATTAATTCTCTTTTAAATTGACTCTACTCTGCACACTTGACATTTTGGAAAAGCTGCCATTGCCTGGCCTTCTGGTAAATGCTTTTGCATCTGTTTTCCATTGTTTCCTTCTTGAAAAAAAAATAAAAAATCCTTGTCACTAACAGGAACCATCAGCAGCATGGAACAAATTGACTTGCCAAGGACATTTCCTCCAATTTCATTATTTCTATTGGAAGTATTCTTTTGTGTATTAAGAATCAGACTGATTTTAAAAAATGGCCATCTATTAAGATAGTTTAACTGTCATTATGAGTCAAATTCAAACTTGGTTACATGAGTTATTTCCATTGCTCTGACATCTGCTTTTACTTTTTTTTCAATGTGATCAAGCAGTTTAATTAATCCACAGTTGTCTCTGCCTGCCTCATTCTACAGAGCTCCTCACAGTTGCAGGAGAGGGTCCTCCCAGGTATAAATCAGATCACATATGTCACTCTCCCTCTTCTGCCATTAGCACATTGATTTGGAGACTGAAATGAATGAGATTGAGCAATATTATTTGGGGCAGCTGGGGTTAAACAAGTAGGTTTTGTTTTTTACTCTCAAGATGCTGTGGTTTGTGTTGACTCTCATCTCCTCTGTCAGCTCCAGGTTGTGGACTAGTTGCTAAGAAAGCACTCACCTCCTCTAAACTCCCCCATTCGAGTGGCAGCTGTCGTGGGAAGGAACACAGACCAAAGTTTGAGTTCTGACTGCACGAGGGGCTCCTTGGGTAAGCTGGGACAAATCCTCTGAGAGCTCAGCAAAGGGCAGAAGCTTGATCTGACCTATATTCCTGGTGACTCACCGGCGAGATCTAATGTTGTTAACTTTGTTACTCAGCAGTTGCTCACAATTTAAACGAGTACACTCTTACCTAACTGAAATGATAGATTAGTGTAATTAAGACCCCATATAATAAGGTTGGTATTGTTAACAATATAAGGGAACATTCCAAAGCAGTTACAGAAGAAAAGCTTTTTAGATAATTAGGAGAGGAACTGGGCACTGATACAGATTTGAAAAGTACCCAAGATAAAATAACAGATACTGAAATTACTGTATTGAGATGAACTCACTACTCAAGCCAACCTCCATTCTCTAGGAATTAGAAAGTCATCTGAACTGGGCAGATTGTGGTGTTCTGCCTTCTTCTGCTGGGTTTGTCCTTATACTTGAATGACATATCTTATGCTAAAAGATGATAAACACAGGTCTGACTTAACAGGGCAACTGTAATACTTTTTTTGAACATGTTCTTTAGCTGTAGCTTTTTAAAAATTAGCAGGTTTCTTTCTACTTAGAAAATAAATCTAATCATGACCTCTCTGCATCTCGAACACAAAAGCACTGACTGCAGGGCTTGGGATGCATTCTTATAGTCAACCAGGACATACTTTTAACTACCTGTGACTCCCCAGCTAATAGTTAAGGAGTGAAGAATCCAGTTTGCAAATAGAAACATGGAAGTGCCATTTTTTTCTTCTTTTTTTTTTCCCCTGCATAATGTGTTTTCTGGCTACATGCAAAATTTTGAAAATACCCCAAGTATCAAGAAGTATTTTGAAAAAAGCATTTTGACATGTTACAGAGTTTCAGAAAAGCAGAAAATCCATGTTATGAGAACCTCAGCTATAATCTGGGTCAGATTTTCAGTGCAGATGTGTCAAATGCATTTTCCTGGAAACCCTCCAGGAGAAGAGTGACCCAGTGTTTTCTCACTGTACAAACTAACTGTTCTGTTTGGTGATGCCATGTGGATGAAGCACTGCTGCTCTTTCCAAAGCAGTGTCCCGTTTAAGCTTGCTTGGGATCAGAGATTTTTCTCTCAGAACAGTTTCAAAGAGGGAGGCTAGCAAATCTCCTTGGTACATCTTCCCTGATCTCGATCTGGCTTGTCAGCTTTCTGAATTTTAATGATCTGAGTTTATTTCCAGATAATGACTATTTATGTAAATGAGATGCTATATAAATAAATATGGAAATTATTCCATAATATTAATTACAGGCTTTATGGTTCAGCTACTTAATATATTAAAGGCATATAGTGAAGTGGATTGTCTTTGAGTTTATTAATTTAGTTATCTCAGTGGTTTGTTTTACTTCCAGCTGTCTTACATAAGTCTGTTTCCTGAACTAAAGCAAGCTGTGTTATGATACATAGAAGGACAACAAAATTCAAAGTGTATCATACAGTGCTAGAAGCAAATGGAAACTCAGATTTCAGAACGTTTTTATCTAAGAATCAAAGAAATTAATTTTACTTGGAGAATGTCATCTTAAGTGTTGTTAGCCATTTACTAAAAATGAGGTAGTTTTAAATTAATTATCATTCTTTGCACTTCTATGGCTGCTTCTCTTGAGAATCTCCATAGTGTTCTACAAACATTAATTAAGCCTAATAGTACTGCTGAGAAGTGGTTAACTGCCAGATACACTTCACTTAACCCATCACGACATAAGCGATCGCCAGAACAAAACACAAGAACTTCAAACAGCAGGACTCCACCAGAGTTTAGAGCCTGATGTATCTCAGCCAGACAAAACTGCAGGGAACCTTTAGGTACGTGGAATGCAATTACTTGGCCTAGGCAAGATTCAAAGTTAAACAGAAGTGCAAACAGTAAGGAACTGAGATCTCGAGTGAAGGCAAGTGTTTTATATCTGACGTGAGAGAAGATGCCCACAGCAGTGCAGCGTCACGTGGTGGGACTCTGGATGATGAATCGGGCTGATTCAGAGAAAAGACTGCTGCTATTTGACAAAATCACCTCCAGATGGACCAAAGAGCACGAGTCCAAATTGAACCTTTAAGGCAGAAGCATGTATGGCAGCGGCAGTAGTTAAATCCTAACCCTTACCCCTGAGGGTACAGGGGCTGCTGAAAATAGCAGCCAAACAGCAGTATCAGTGTGTACATTTACAGCCCAAGACTGTTATTTTTGCTGCCGACTCTGCATGCAGAATTTCCTTCCTGATATTACTCCACAAAGAGAAGCTTGTGTTATCTCGCTTCCCTGACGAGAGCAATACTTAAAACAGGTTAGTGCCGGAACAGACAACACGTTGGGTTTGGTACATGGATTAGAACTTGGACCGTCCTCAGTCAACCCTTCTGCTGTCCTGTTCTCAAGAAACTCACTTCAAATATTTGTTTCAGAGCTTCCAGTGTCTACGAGAAGAGCCATTCCAGAAATATGCTCCAGCTGCACAGGCTTGTTTGCCCACTAACAGCCGGACAGGAGGTATGGCATCACTTGCTCCGTACCCCTCCCTGCAGCATCCCAGCAAAACACAGTGTTAACTGTTTGCTTATCAGGGGCTGTCAGTGGGTCTCTTATCAGCTGACAGTTGATAGTTGTTGTGGTGACTTGTGAATAGTTTCAGTTGAGGGAAAACTTCACCAAGCACAGTCTAAACTCGCAGATACCCGCTGTGAAATCCCGAGGAAATCCCACTGGAAAGTGAAAAGATAATGACTTTGCATCAGATTTTCATTTCTAGAAATGACTTGGAAACGTTTGGGTCTCCTCTTCGGATGCATTTTCTTTCCTTTTTCTTTCCAAGCATTTCTCTGCTTTTTAGGACTACAAACTCTCACATAAATATTGGCATTAAATCCTTGCTGAGAAAGTCTACCTGCTGGAGCAAAATCTGCTCATTTCATCCAAGTGGAATGCCTAGACACTGCAATTGCATTTTTATCCCTGCTCATATATGATAACATTCTTCATTTTCATTTTGTGACTTGTAATTCGTGACACACATGACTGTGATACCTACTGACCCCCCTGCAGTGCTTCTGCTGAGGTCAGTGGCCTTTGGACCAGGTCCTGTGTTCACTTCATTTCCTGGTAGTTTGCTTTGGTAAGTTGGTGGTTTTTTATCTAGAGAAAGGTCTGAAACCTCTTTTTTCTTTTTTTTTTTTCTTTTTTCATATATGCCCAATATTTTATTGCCTCTTTTATAATTTATAATCAGTAGTTTCTCTGGAGTGCAGAAAGCCTTTCAGAAATACTATACTTGAAGGATAACTGCACTGCTGTCCTGCTGCATCATAATATTTAAATACTTTATTATTTCATAATCTGTCCTAGAATTTAAATCATTCCAAGCAGGGACAGCCTCTTGATGTCAAAAGGGCTAAGTTCCAGATTTTCAACTATGCCAATGTAAAAAACCTCAAGAAGATTTTGCTTCATTTTCTGTGTGATTCCAGCTTGCCAGAGGCTCCATTTCATTGCATAACCCTCCGGATGTAGATCCATTACTGCACCGTAAAGTGGGTTACTGGACAGGGTAAGGCAATTCATCCTCTCAAGTGCAGAGTGTTGTTTTGCCAGTTACATGGTTTCTAATTACCCATTATCATTATCTTTAGAGTTATTTTTACCTAGGTTACAGATTTGTCATGTCACTTTTGAAAGATCTTCTGCTGGGTTCTGTAGGAGCCTCATTCTTCCCCCCAGCTCCCTGCTGTAGACATAAATGAGCAGCGCGTGTAGCACAGCCAAGAGACTTCAAAAGGGATAAAACTGGTAAGAAAGTGAATAGATCAAGCCCCAAATTGTGTACTTAGGAAACTAAAATAGTATTGCCTATGGAAGCCGGGCTCTGCCAGGAACCACTGTGAATAGTAATAGCTGCTGCTCTTTTTTTTTTCCTTTTTCTTTCTTTTTTTTCCTTTTTGAGCACGGCTGGAGCCTTATGAATTATAAGTAGTCATATCTCACAATCCTGGGACAAAGTCTATGAAAACCATGTCCTAGGACAGGGAAGTCCTCCATTCCATTCCTGGCTCTGTCACTGACCATCTGCCACTCATCCTTTGCCTTGCTTGAGTTTACCCGTGTGTAAAATGCACTCGAAATAAGCTAAACGGTACTTTGAAAATTGCTCCAGTGCCACAAGCTAGAAATTTGGGGTTGCAACATGGAAACAAATCCTTCTGCGGTTGCCAGTCCATAGAAACCCTGCGTGTCTCCCTGGCTGCCCTCCTGGGGAGGCTAAATCTGGCTGCCAGTGCTCCACCCTGTGCCGGAGAGGCAGCAGAATACCACATTAAGCACGCTTGGTGCCTGCCCACCTGCGCTGCACGCCGTTGTTCACTTTAATTAACTTACTACACATAGCAAGAATCTGATCCAACACTAACTGGAATTAGTAGGAAGATTTCTGTTGATTTAATGATCTCGGAGTCGGTCTCCGTATGTGGGCAGAGACCACTGCCTGGAGATCCCTGAAGTCCCCAAGAAGGGAGAGGCTTTGTTTGACTGACGCATAGACACGGTTCTGTGCAATGAGCCTGCCAGGAGCTGGGCACACAGTAAATCTGTCTCTGCCTGTACAGTAACACTATTCACTGATGCTGCTCTTTATTCAGAAATAAATACAACGCTGTAGTCATTCTTTTTCATAGACCCCTTTGCACGTGGCTTTTGACAAGCGTTAGAGTGGAAAATGGATGACCAGCTACACAGGAAAGCTGCGTGGCTGGCTGTAAGTTAGGAAAGGTGACTCGGTGGTGACAAGCTAATAATGAAATGGAGCATTGCAATTAAACGTGCTGGTGGGGAGGAAAGTGTGCCACAGCCAAGAGAGCGAGCGGGCAGCAGGTAGGTCAGGGAGAGAAAGCAGAGGAGGCTTGATGGAACAGGGTGGGAAGGAGGGGGAGATGGAAGAACAAGAAGGACAGGACAGAGGTGAGCACTGGTGTAGCTGCGATGTAGGATCAGGCAGAAAGTATTTTGTTTGGTGTTCCTGTCAGGCCTTGCAGGGTGAGATCCTCGTCCCTGACTGCCGTTTGTTGACACTGATGCAATAGGTAATTAAATGCAGGCAAGTCCTAGAAGGACAGAAACGGTGGAGGGAAATAAACAGGTCGGGCTGTAAATTAACAGCAAATCAAAGATGTCTACACAAAGTTTTACCTATGGCACAAGCTGGAAAACTGCCACAAAATGTTTAAGAATTACATTTCTATATAAAATCAAAGTTTCCAGTAGAAATAGTCAAGAATATTTTAATGGTTATGAACCTAAATTCTACAAGGTGGACTTATTCATACATCAGTGCAGTGATTTTGCTTCAGTATATGTGCAGCTGAAACAATACTCTCAGAACTGGGAACAGACCCATTAATCTTGGATGTTAACACTGAAGCCTAAAAATGATGTCTACATGAAAAACGAGCAAGGGCAGAAAGCACAGAGTAGCTTGAATACCAAAATTATTACCACAAGCCAGAAGATGGAGTTCATTATTTTTATTTTTACTCAAATAAATTGAGAGAAAATTCCAGGATTAAAATATAGGAGAACGCATCAAAGGATTTAGAAAATATTCTACCAGCACGCTAAATAATTTAAGGACTCGCTAAAGAACACAAACTACAAAAAGTAATGAGGTTTGGGGTTTTTGATCCCTCTCTGACCCCGCTATATATGTTGAGAGAGAGAAATGTCTTTAAGGGTGTGGCTAGAAATGGATTTTACATAGATACACAAGGAATGGGCAATGTTGTTCTTGCAGTCCCTGCCTCGGATAGGGGGTTTGACGCGTTCCTTAAGTCAGTTTGCTCTCTGTTGAGAAAAAAAAAAATAAAAGGACAAGACTCAGCTCACAAATATCAAACCTGGCAGCACAAAGCTGTGTCTGCATGTACAGGCTTGCACATGGGTGCTTCTGCCTGGGTAGAGACTGGCTGGTGTCAGCCGCTCCGCTTCCTACGTGGAGGTAGGAGGAGCAGCATTCCTGCTATAAACAGTCATATTCATAAAAGCATGTGGGGATAAAAAAAAAATAAGGTCATATTTTGTACAGTTTGCTTTTACATTCTCCTATTTGGTCAGGTTTGTCAGAGGGATGAGGTAAGCCAGTACAGTAGGTTTGAACATACGTAAGCATTTACAGTCCAGATTCAGAACTTCCTATGGATTTTGTGTCTTTAGAGTGAGCCACATCTAAACCCTCGAGCCAAACATCCAGGACTGAGGGCAGCTTGAATTCTAAGCCAAAATTGTACGGTTGGAGCCTATCCTTAAACATCACTTCCAAAATAGCACATTGGGATCAAATTTTGAAACCCAGGGCGATAGCACAAAGAGGTGCCAGAAAAGTCAGATTTTCTGTGTGTGTGGGTCCGAGAAGCAGGATTCACTCTGGTGTGCTCAGCAACATCTTGACACGCAGCGCTAAGCCGCACGCTCTTAAAAGATTATTTTTGTCTCGTGTTCTTTTTCTAGTCTTTGATGCAACAACCTGGTGCGGGTTACATCAAGCCTGCAGAAAATCCCCCGTTCTCTCTTCCCTTGTTTTCCAGACAGCCGGCACCTCCTCCGGGTCCTGCCGACGGGCACCGCAGGTGAGCGAAACACGGGCCTATTTGGGCCGGAGAGTAATTT
>VWZY01000537.1:613477-683003 GCA_013399075.1 Chloroceryle aenea
TCGGCGTTGCTCAGGGCGGAGACCTCCCCGCGCCTCGGCCGAGCGATCCCTGCTGACCTGCCATGTTACAAAGGCAGGGCAGGAGCGTGCTTGGCGGGCTCGGGGAGAAACCGGCCGAGGTGTCTGTGTGTTTTTCCCAAAGAAACGTGTAGTTTTTCCACGCAGCGTGCGCTGCGTCAGCTGGAATTGCACAGGTAGCGCTCAGCCTTGTGCGTATTTTTATTGCGACTTTCCCTTTGGCTCCCACAGCCTGGCTCGCTGTGCACCTGGATTCATGCGACACGCTGGACACGATGGTAAAAATTAGCCCTGACTTTTTATTCGTTGTTCCGTCATGATGTCTGCATGTAGCAGAAGTTGCTGGCCAGGGGATGATAATATTTAATAACTTCCTAGCGATGGTTGTTACTCTGGAGTCAGTTCAACCAGGCTGCATAAGCTGCCACCTCTGAGAATGTTGATTTCCTAAAAATGAGGTCTTGACTTGGCTCTTAGTTCTGAAGTTCTAATTTTTTTTGAATTAACGTGAGTGTGGTGTTCTGGACAGCTTTCTTTTACTTCATTTCGCAATTTTTTTCTGGAACTGTTGCTCAACTAGACATTTCTGCAAAGAGTGTTACATTACAGTACATAATCTTTCACTTTCTGAATGATTAAACACAAATATTTAATCTTGGCAAGTATCTGTGGTGGTTTAGGAAAACTAATTGAGTTAGCCTAGCCAAGGAAGGTCGAGGGGGGAGTAAATGGATTATTTCTGGTTTGTGTGTCTAGCATACAAGCCTTACTTTGTAAGACTCTCCCATTTCTCTCTTCTTTTTTTTTCTCTTTTTAAAAAAATCATATATTTAGAGTATTGGTGAAACTTTATCTTGCTCTTAAAGTATTGAGGAGTCTGTAAGCTCGTTTAAAGTGAAATGAAAATGGAACTGCATCTCTGGTAAAAGAAGCTGAGTTTTCTAGGGGTAATCATGACTTGGCATTGAAATTATTTAATTATCAAAACCAGAGCATTAGAGCTTTTGTGGGTAGTGTTTGGGGAAGGGGAAAATTGCATGGAGCAGTGGAAACGGAACACAAAAGATTAAGCTTCTCTACAGCCTTGAGAGCTTGTGGGATGTACGTGTTTTACTCACTCTAGAAACGCACGGGTCCAGCTGGATGAGGCACTTTCCTCAAGTTAATGAGCAGCTTCTGCTCCTTTGGAACAGGCTTTGCCTGATGGCCTCTTCTAAACAGTGAATTTACTAGAAAGTAGCACAAAAGATAAGACCTATTTCTGCAAGCAGGAAGCCCAAAGGCACTAAGACCATTTTTAAAACACAGGCATACTTAGAAATGGTTTGGGTTTTTTTCCTGGTATTAAGGATGTTTATATGTGTGAGTTCTCATACTTTTTGTAGCAGTGGAGTAGTTGCAGCTCCACATTTCTTATGGATGGCTTGTTCTATATGTTTTACTGGGATATAATGCTACTGTGGTGCTTAATGGAATTTCTATATGCATTAATGGCAATATTAGCAATCTAGTAGCTATGTAGCCAGAGTTAATTATTAGTTAGTAACAGCATAAATATTGACCTAGCCTGGCACATACTATAGGGCTCAGGTGAGCGTTTTGGATTCAGGTCAAACATAAGGAACAATGTAAATAACCTGGTCCTCATTAAGATACGTGCTTGAAAGGGAAAGTAACAAGGAGAGAGTTAGAGCCCTGCTGGGGCTCTAAAGAGAATGAGGTTGTCTCAGGAAGGTATCTAACTAATACTGCTGTGCATCACTCTTCAGAGGACTTGTGGGCACCGCTGTTCAGAAGCCATTCTGGCAATTTTTCATCTACAGGGTTTTGCATTGAAGGGTTTACTGATTCCTAGATAAATTCCTGCTGTGTGTGACAGCTAGAGAAAACTGTCTTGTGATTGTTCAGTAGAGGAAGAGAGTACCTAGACCAAGCTGAAGAATGATAATGGGTTTTATCAATCTTGAGGTTTTAAAACTGGATAAAGAAAATTGCAGCGTCACTTGCATATTCAACATCCCTTTTCCATTTCCATCATACTTCCTGGCAACTGACTTGGAGTTAGTTCTACACGTCATAGCAAAGTGCCTTTAGAACAGTGGCTGTAGAAAGAGCTGCTCTCATGGTGAAAACACCAGCAGATTGTAGAAGGGAAATAGTGTAATAGCTACTTAGCAGAACCCTTCCTCAATCTTAAATTCCTCATAAAATGCAAACCTCTAGGATGTCTTCTTCCCATTCATTGCCCTTTACTCAACTTCGACCTTAGTTTTTAAATATGGTGTTGGCATGAACAAAAGTTGGAAGCTAAAATGTTGCACAAGTTATATTTGATTTTAAAAAAACAAAAACTCAATGTAACCTTGTAACCTTGCTCAAACATAATGTTTGAGGTATTGGTGGGTGATTGCCAAGTATCTTGCTGTCTGACAGAGGATCCCAGTAGCTCAGGCTTTGATATACCTCTAGCTGTGGATTTAAGGTATTTGTTCTCAAGTTTCCTGGAAAGAACTGTAGCACTTCTTCAAAAGAGGGAGAAGGGACCAAAAAAAGACACCAGAATAATTTCTATTTAAGTGCCCTAACAAAAGATGATGCAGTTTATGTGGATTGGTGCATTTCCAGCACGATTCTCTTGTTCATTAATGAGCAAGTATTTAAATTTGTCTTCTCTGCAATGTATTGAAATTGCTCTATATTTTTTTATTCTGACTCACCCAAAAAAACCCACCCAAAACCCCCAATCAGTCTCCCCTTTGCAGACTACACCCTCACCCCCCCAAACCAAGCCCTGTAAAGATTTATCACCGTTGAAGAAAGCGTAGGTTGAGCTTGCACAAAATGCAAGGATAGAGGTGTGGTTCAGAGGGCTGAGCTGTCCTCATCCCTCATCCTTCTACTGTAGCCTCACTGGGTGGTCTTGGACAGGAGCAGAGAAAAGATCCTGCATCTATTCCCTTATATATCAATCCTATATATAAATATTATTTGCTGCTGTGACCACGAATCATGATAGAAGTTTTATGCTGCACTAAAAGCAGCAAATCCTCACAAATCCTCTGCAAGCTAAAGCGATTTATGCCTTGCTTTAATTAAGGATAGCTAACAGATAGGAGATGAATATGTATAAAGAGAGAATGCATCACCACTGCTCAACTATTTGTTTCTAACAGTGATGCTGACCAAGGAATTACTTAAAGTGAACGATTGCTCTATCACATAGTAAGCCTTGGATGTTTTCTGCTGTCCTTCAGTTCAGGCTTAGTCTGTGCCTGCTCTGGAAGTTTGGCCTATGAGTGATCTGGAAATACTCTGCTGATCTATATAAATGCATATAAAGTGCCCCCACAGACCGTGGAGTCAAAATTAAACCATACTGCAAAGGCTCTGTGGGGCAGTGATGCTGAGAGGTTTGATCTGTAGCAGTCATTTCGGTGGCTGTGATGCAGAAGTAGTCACTGGTAGTTCCCCAAAGAGCTCAGAAACAGTACCAGGAGGAAATTACGGAGGAGAAGTGGAAATGAAAGACTTCACAAAGTGTTGGCTGTACTCTTTTAAATGGCATGTTGTTCCCTTTTCAAAGTGTACTTCTATGTATCAGATACATAGCGTGTAAAATAGGGTGAAGGTGAAGTAAGCAATGATGTGTCTGAAAAGAGGAGGAACTATGGTATAAAAATAGGATGCAAAGAGTAAGGGGGAGTGTAGAAGTTAGCCAATTACATCCTCACTATTTGAACTTTACTGTAAAATGGACTTTTTATATTTTAGGTCAAAAAAAAATCATTACTACTATATAGTATTCAAGTGGGCAAGCAGTAAGTGTGTTGTATGAATTGTGTGTATGTATATGCAAATAAAAAAGTCCCAAGAGGAAACCCCCATTTGCGTGCAAGTGTTAGGTTATGCAAACAAAGAGAAGGGCACTGTGGGCTGCACCCTTCAGTTGGGGTTTTTCTTTTCCCCTCTTGAGCTTCAGAAGAAACTTGCGGGTTTAAGGAATTACTCTCAGTTGTACAATCAAGATCAGGATCTGGTCCAGCTCTGTTCACTTCCCTGTGTCAGCAAGCTTGTTCACGTGCTCTTTTGAGTATAAACTTGCAGTGAAAGAAGCAACGTTGGCCAGATCCTGCAAGTGCCCAGGCTCAGCACGGCGCTGTCGGTCAAATCCCGGCACGGCAGCAGCATTCTGACAAGTTGTGCACCTTACCTGGTGTGCTGAACTCCTCCCCTTCAGTAGGGGGAGAGCTCATTATGTAGAGTGCCAGGGGAAAACCCTCCTGTGAGAGCTCTTCTAATATTTAGCACATAAGGTGACTGTCCCTCACTCGATACGTTCCAGCCTTTCTCTTTTTTTTTTCCCCACGGGTGTGATTATTTAATATTTTTGGCCCAAAAGGTGGGGAAGGAGTTTTAAGATATGGCTGCTCTATGTTGCAAAGAGGTATGTTGAGCTGGCTTTGGAAATCTGCAGCAGTACCTTCAGCTAATTTACTGTGATTATCAGGAGGAGGGACACCCTAATGGTGCTTCATATTAATTTGCTCTCTAGCCTAGCAAGGAAACCTGTCAGTTGATAGATGCATTTGTAGCTGAACTGGTAGTAGTACATTCACACTTCTGTTTCTGTGGGGTAGCTGATGAACATTTTGCTAACTGGCTGTAGTGATTTACTAGATGAGGGAGGTATTAGTCAGGGTTATCTCTCCATTAAACCCTTCCCATGTGGTGTAGATCATCCGCAAGCAGCAGTTTGTGCATGTCATCCACTCAGGGTCTATAATTTGCAGCATAGCTGTGTCCAGTTTTCTTACCTTACAGGATGTTTGTGTTGGCCAGAGAGGGGAAAAAAAGAATGTCAAAGGTTCGAAGTTGCCATTAAAGTGTCTTTTGAAATGTAGCAAGAACTGTTAGAAATAGTTCCCACCTGCCTTTCCTTCCACCATACCATGACTTCAAAATATCAGCTTGGGTAGTGAATGGCTCCAAAACTGACCTGATGTTGGCCAGTGTGTCCAAACATCTCTAGGTGAAAGCAGGCCACTTCTGTCACTCTTGGGTGATGCACCTGGACATTTGCAGTGGCAGATTTGGGGGTTGAAGCTCAGTATTGGAAGATTTGCTGGTTTTCATTTGCCTTTGTGTGCCAAGGCAAGCAGAACATTCTGTTTGGGGGACTTCTCCTTTTAAAAAGTTGTATAATAAGTAATTCTACAAAAAAACCTCCATGGAGTTGCTGCCCTCCTGAACTGTGTTTTGGATTAAGTAATATTTACATTTTAAAGTGCTTACCTTGGCTTTCCTCCCCCCATGTGCTACAAATTGTTTTCTTCATCCCTCCCCACACACCCAGTTGAACTTCAGACATTGTTTCCATTCTTTAGTTATGCTTTTTTTGGCTGTAAATACTGTCATCTAAAAAGAAAAGTGGAAGTTTTAAAACCAGGCTAAGATTTGTCTCTGTCACAAATCTTGTGGGATACTTGAACATCACTTTCTGAATTTTTGTATAGTCAGGGTTGAGTATCATGGGATTTTGCTGTGGCAAAACCATAATGAACACCTAAATAGCCTGTGCCTTGGTAGACACTGTTAGTAAATGCTTTGAGTTGTTTGAGTCTAAAACCAGCAATGAAGAACAAACAAATGAAAGACTTGGTGAGTGATGGTGGGAAGTATGGAAAAGGTATAAAAGGCCTGATCTCTTCCTCAGGGTGAAGTCTGTTCCTGCCTGCCTGCTCCCTGCCAGTTATTCTGCTTCCTCTGAGCTTTGATACTCTAGATGACTGGTTCTTACTGACTGCAGTGAGCCCACTGAATCTAGATTAGCCTCGGAGTTTAAGCCTAGTTTTTCTTTCTTCTTAGGCATTGCTGAACAAATCTGCTTGTCCCTCAGTTCTTGGCCTGCATTCCCATTTTCTGCTCCCAAATTCCTGGTCTTGTGTTCTGTCCCTGTGCTCTTAGGCAGCCCTTTTCTGTTTCCCGGGCACTCTTGGAGATCCTTTGTTGCCAGGTTTTCTGAGCTCTCCTGATTATCTCTTGAGCTGTTTGAATCAGGGCATGTTAACCAGGAGTTGGTGTGAATGGGCCTGCAGAACACTTGATAGCAATTCCAGTCCAGTGATGTAGGGACAGAATAACATTGTGGGGTTGTTGGTTTTTGTGGGTTGGTTGATTTGGTTTTTTGGTTGTTTTGTTTTTTATTTGTCAATATGTTTTTTAGCACTGGTACTACTATTGCTGCAGCACCACAGGGAGCTTAGTGGAGGCTAGTGTGTTCTTGTTAATACTGTGTTGTCTGGCACTATTGAGTGCAAATGTATGCAAGAGGGTTTAAAAAGCAAAGCAGTTCATCCCTCAAACACTTCCTCTTGGTCACTTTCTCTGTTGCCATAATTTGTTTAACTGCAGTAGTAGGAAATGTGAAGAAAAAAGTATAGGCTACTAAAAAATAAAACTGTTATGAGAAGTTCTGGTTGCACTGGGGTAATAACGTAGGTCCTTTGCATGTTGTTTCTTGAACAAGTAGATTTTTCTTTACTTTATAGATGGAGAACAACACACTAGTTGTAAGCAGTTCCACAAACTGTGCAAGTACTGTGAAATGGAGCTGCAAATACCCTGGCAGTGGTTCTTGCTGTGTTCCTTGTGATGCTTAAAAGTCTGTTTTTCTTTTTCATTCCTTTAACTCTCCTCATTGGCTTTCCAGACTAGGGAAGACACTTTCTGGAGTGTCCATGGGGAAATTATTCATGGGTTAATGCTGGTTAGTTCTTAGATTTTTTGCAGCTATGCTTGAGGTCTGCAGGGGATCCTTAAAATTATAATTTCTGACACTCCTGGAAACTTTATTTTACAGATCAAGTGATTAGACAAGAATGTGTAGTGCTACTGATGCGTGCTCTTACTTTGTAGTCTGGTGTAAAAATGTTTAAAGTCAATTACTGGGGAGTAACTGACTTTAACTGGTGCTAGTCTGTAGTGCTGCGTGGACTGGAAAGTCTTGCACCTCCCCTCTCCTTCCTTCAGGAGCAATGAACTTACAATATGGATTGCTTCTGCACGATCTAAGTTGTCCTGTACTTTGGGGTTATGAACAGAACCTTGCACTTTATGCTCCCAAAAAATTCTGATAATGTAGTGTAGAATTTTTTCCCCATTTTTTTCCTCTTCACGAACAGAAGCAAATTTTTCATGGTTTGCATAAACCCTCCTGAGATGTCTTTCTTCCCAGCCTTGCTTGTGTTACACTTTCTCTGAAGTCTTCTCAGAGTCATCTTCTGAGTGTTCTCCAAGTCTTGGTGAATAGAAGCCTCATTTAGACAAAGTTTATATTTTTAACTACAGTCTTGCTGATGCTTATGAGTCATTCTGGGAGACTGAAATCTGTGTCTCCAGTGTTCTCTTCAATCCCATGGTGGAAAGCTGTTGTTTCAGAAAGCTGAACTGTAGCACAGGCTTGCACATGTCTTATTGTGAAAACACAGGCTCAAGCTGTCTATCATCATGCCAATGTTTGAAAGCGGTCATACCAGTAATTACAAGCTAAATATGCCATATCTGGAGAAAACCAGGGAGTTGTGAGAGCAAATGGCAAGGAATTACACCTCGAGTAAGTGCAAGAATGGGGAATTGGAGTAAGGTGACTAAATGGAAGAGTATGTGCCTATTGGTGATTGTGGAGCAAGAAGGATCTGCTTAAATATCCACATCTTGCAAAGAGGAGCGATGTTTTAAAGTAGACTCTGAAAGATTATTGAGCTAAAAGAGCACTTGCATAGCTGGGTAGCACCTCGGAGTAGATGTGGAAGGTATTTATTATCAGGAGGTAGTGGAAGAGTTGAAATAATTTGAAGTGGCTGGCTTTGAAGTGGCTTGATTTTGTTTCTTTCAAGCTTTAAATCTATTACATTATTTACATTCTTCAAATATCAGTGCAGCATAAAACTTAGTATTTTGTTTCCTAAGTTTAAAATCCAGTTCCATACACTTTTTGGGCCACTGTGACACACAACCTTGTCTTGGCAAGTCCTACAGCAGTTCACAATGTTCATTTAATGTGACTGAAGCAGAGATATGTGCACTAAGTAAGTCTTAACAAATCTATACACTATTTAATTCTTGGTTTTACTGTTTCTGTAGGGAATGAAACTTTAACAAGAAGTCTATGTTAAAGCCTGGCTGACAGCAACAGAGGCAAAGTGTAGAAGCAATGCCCTGATGAAAAGGTAGGGAACACACCGAGTTTTCAAAAGGGTTGTGTTATGACTTGAGAAAATTCCTGGTGCTTCTGCTTTGTTTCTGTATTGTAAGAAAATACTGGGGGGGAGGGAAGCTTGTCTGTCACTTTTGCCAGGCAACTTTGGAAGTGCAGGGATGGGGTGATGGCTTTTCCCTGGGTAACTGCAGCCATTCACATGTTCTCGGATTGTTGAGCTCTCATGGGATTGGGCTGAGAAACGGTTCTGAGTGGCTGCAGCAGGACTGACTGATCCAGTTAACTTCATCTGGCTCTTGCGTGACTGGCTGCCACCTTTCTGGGTGTTGGCAGCATCCTTCAACAGGAGAACACTGAGTACAAGAGACTGAAATCCTGGGGGCTCTTAGAGCTTCACTGGCAGTTCTTAAATCAGTGGCCAGTTTTTATCTGTCTGCTCTTCATGTGCCTTCAAAGGAAGGATGCTCTTGGAATGTGATTATAATGATGAATGCTGGAAAAAGAAATAATAAAAAAATCACCATTTCTAATAAAGCTTTGAACTGGTTTAAAAAGGGTGTGTTGCAGAGCCCTGCGCTGGTTTCCAGCCGACACTAGGAGACGTTTGTTCCCTGTTTACAAATGGAACATCCCTTTGGAGTCAGGCTAACCAGGTAAAATGTCACCCGCTGTAGACAGCTAATAGACATAATAAAGAGCTCAAATTAATAAGCAATTTAATATTCTCAAAGGAAAATGCAGGAAGGAATGGTAATGAAAACATTCAAGATGAAAAGACTACAAGACAGTTGTTGTGTTTGAGCCTGCCAGAGGTGGACTGGTGAAGCTGTTCTGATGGGGTTGGATGGTCCTCACTGCTGTCTGTCACAGCTCATGGATCTCTTGCACACACAAAAAGGGTATGAGCACACTCTTCCTGTGTTCCAGGAAAGCTGGCTCCTGGAAAGAAGCTGCCACTGCTAGAGCAGTTGTTCTGCTCTGCAGCCCGCTTACAAGTTACCACTATAAAAGTCCGTGGGTAGGAGCAGGATGTATGAATGGTGTCAGTCTTTTTTCCTTGGAAATGGTGTAGTGAGTCTATACTATAAACTCTGCACTTTGTGAAACATCCTGCCTGTTGCTGTCGCACAGATGGAATATATGACACATCCTCATTAGCTCTGGTTATGCAGTGAGGAAAAAAAATGATGTGTACTTCCCTCTTACAGTATTTGAGTGAAAAATGGGATCTGTTCAAAAAACTTGGACTCTGATGTAGTGTTTTTATCTGAAAATGCATAAGCTGGTATAAAATCCTGCCTTTCAGTTTTGGTTTGCTTTCTCTCTGAAGAGTTGCAGATAGCTTATTGCAAATAGAAGAAAAAACCAACTTAGTTGGCAGCAAAACAAGTTAGCACATGTGCTGCTCTTTCTGAATTCAGTGATAAGATCAAAGTCCCACTGGTATTTTATTTATCAGAAGAGGGTCAGCCACATGGAACTCCTGTAAGCCTCCTGGTCACCTTCCTCATAATAGCAGATTGGTTTGTAATTCTGGGCAGGCTGGTTCTATTCTAACACTACCAATAGACCTGTGTTGCTAGATCACAAAGCTAATTTTTCAGATTAATCTCTTTTACACAGCTACTAAAATGCCAGCACCTCTGAATTACAACAAGAGTGCCAGCAAAAATTATTTCATAAATGTTTATGAAGAAATGCAATATTAAAAAATCAAATTGAACCATGAAGCTGACTTTACCCTTTATCTTTCAGCAAAGTAATCAAGGTAATATTTTGTGGATCTGTGGCAAGTTTATCTGTTGTTTCCCCTTTTTTCATAGGTTTTGAAATGCCAAAAAGCCCTCTTTTCTCACACATCTGTAGTCATGATCTGCAGAGTCTGTGTGTGTGTTTAATATGTTCTTACAAGTCAGTTTGCTATTTGCAAGGATATTTTGTTTCTTACTGATGTTTACCATACAGTGCTACTAATTATATGCAGCCCATTGAAAGGACTGTCATAAGATGACTCAAAGACCATACACTGCACTTGCTTCCAGGGACTTTGTGAAAAAGGGGTGTTTATGATCCCATGGTATTGAGCTCAAAGCACAGCCTTTCGTCCCCAGATGACTGAAGAGTAGAGAAGCAAGAGTAGCTGCTTCTGAGTGTGACACTGTTAATGTTGTTGAATTTCACCTGCTGCTTCGAGCAACACTCTGGTGCAGGGTGACTTAGTTTCTGTTGTGGTTTTGTGTTTCATTTTCTTTTCTTCCTGGCATTTGACTTGCATTACTGGGTGATGTATAGAATTATGGCGTGCTTTGGAATGCCCTCATGGTAAAAGTTGCTACAGAAATTACTCAGATTCATCATGTTATGTGAAATTGCTTTTCCCAGAATGATTATTTGTCACTGAATTAGCTCATGTTCTATACCTTCTTTCTGGGGTCTGTTAACATGAAGTTTGCATAAATCTACTCAAAAGTAAAGTCGAAAGCAGCTTGAATAAAATACCACTGGATTGTTCTGATGTCTTCTGCATTTTATCCCATTTTTAGCTGCAAGGCTTTGTATCAGAAGGCAAAGATCTGAAGGGATGATGCATCACATGCATCATCAGCTAGGCCTTTGGTTGTTTGGTTTATTTTCCTCCTTTCTGTAAAAGCTGCATTAAATTATGAAAATCTTGCTGACTTGTGTATTCCTTGCTATAACCTTAGGAAGCAAATTTGTGTGATGGCAGGTGTTTGTATGTAGGAGATTCTAATTTTAACTGGCTCTAAACGAGGAGAGCTTGTCCCAGATTTTCTTGAAAGTGCTTTGGGGAATAAGGGAATGTTTGAATTGAAAACTTTTGGTATAAATTTAACATGAAATAATTAATAGTGGGGCTTAAACTGTGAGATAGGTATGACTCTTCAGTAGAATGTGTATATATATTTCTGTTTATTTGTAATGTTGTCTTGGCTAGTTAAACTGGAGTAGCGTCCTACTAATACACTGAAGTTTTAAGGCTTACTTCATGCAGTTTTAACAGCCAGTTTATAATTTTTGATTACTAAAATAGTATTTTCTTTTCAACTGAAAAGGCATTGTGAAGCCCTCCAGAAATTGGTGTAGTTTTGTGCAATAATGCTAATGAGAAAAGAACAAAACAAAACTTCTATTTTTCTAACTCAGAACCTTTAAGGCCAAGTTCAGTTTTTGTAGCATTTTGTTTCTGCTGCTTTGTACTGAGCCTGTGGTTACAGGACTTGGCCAGCTTTCAGTCTCCTTTCTGTCTTCTCCAATGTTTTAGTGGAAAACCCTTCTTTCACCAGAGCTCATGATGGGGTTTGGTATGTTTGGTCTTGTGTTGGAGTTTGAGGATGCTTTATGAAACTTCTTTATCTCTCCATACATTTGTTGCTAGCCTGTTGTTGATTTGCTGAAGCCAGATGTACAGTGGAATAACAGGCAGCATATGCAGTGGTTGAATTTGTCTCTCTGGATATATTACTCCAGGAGAGGCTGGAGTTTGTAGTTATTGCTCTCATGCTGCTCATTGAGTAACATATCCCAGATGGTTTTGAAATATCTGAATTAAGGTTAAATTAAGCTTAGTTTTGGAACTGCCTTCTCTCTGCTCTCGGAAAACATGCTGAACAGTTATTTACAAACTGTTACTCTGCTGCATATTGATGATTGTTTCCCAGTAATCATGTGTTATAAAGTGTCCCATATTGCTTATTAACGATACAGAAAGAAATAAAGGTTGGATAATTTGTGGCTTTGTTTGTTTTGTTTTTTCATTGGCATTTTCTTGAATAATGTAAATAACCTTAAAATAAAACCCAGTACTCCTTTTCTTGTGACTTCAAAAGCCAGTCAAATCAGTAACTCCAAAAAAATACAAGCAACCTACAAAATAAGAGCAGGAAGAGAGAATTATCTTTCTTGTACTGGTGGCTGACACAGGCTGACATTCTTCCTCCTTGAGCAGGGACTGGTGCTGGAAATCTGAGGTCAGCTTGGAGCACTTTGATTAAATGCACAGCATCAACTTAGGACATCATTTTCCTAATTAGCAGTGAGAGATGTCCAAATTCATTTTTGCTTCTTTTAATGAAGCCTTCTTGATAAAATCCAAGAATCATGATGGTATAAAGTTTGATAAGGCTTAGTATTTGCCACCTAGAGCAAAAAATAAAGGGAGATAAAGCAAATGGAATAAGGTGGCATGAAAGCTGAAGTTTTGTACCAGCCATTCATTTAAATTCTGCTGAGTTTCTGTCAGCAAGCTCTTGAAACTCCTGTGTTGTAACAGTTTCTCTTCAAATAAAATGTTACACCCAAACAAAATTAATGTAACAAAAAAGAGTCTTATATAGCTTGTCTGGTTTAAGAAGTCTGGGTCTTGATGACGGTAAACTTCCTGAAGCTACTTTAGTGAGGTTCCAGCACATATGGGTGTCTCAGATAAAAACATTTTTAGCTCATTTCTCATTGGCTGATGAAAGAGCAGAAAGTATTTTCTTTTTGCAGAATCAAGCTATTAAATAAGCCATGGAGTGATTTGTATTTAGGTATTCAGGAGTCACTGAGAAAGAGGAAAGTGAATCTCCTGATACGTAGAGCACTGCATTGTTTGCAAGGCCATCCTATAGCTATTATTTTCTCCTGTGCTAAAGTTAATGTACAACATTGGTAGCAAACACTGAAAAAAAACAAACAACCCTCACCCTATATAGAAAGAATTCACATGTAAAGAATTTTTTTTTTTTCCCAATATGTTTCAGGAGGAAAAAGTGTAATTTCCCCATACAATTTGGCTGGAACAGCAAGACTCTGTTCCTTTTCATTACAAAAAACTTCATGTGGTCTGGAGTCCATTGAAGTT
Organism: Chloroceryle aenea; assembly: GCA_013399075.1. NCBI lineage: Eukaryota > Metazoa > Chordata > Aves > Coraciiformes > Cerylidae > Chloroceryle > Chloroceryle aenea. Next base: position 626,578 of record VWZY01000537.1, read on the forward strand.
AACTCTGTTTCAGTGGTTTTTATAAAAGCTGGTATATTGCTGGCTATGGATGGGCTTCATATCAAGGATCTGAGCCCCAAAACACTGTAAAATAAAATGCAATCAACTTTTAGCTCGCAAAAATACACCAGGATCTGACCTTGGTATCTGATGTAAAATCTTACAGCGTGAGATGGCTGCAAATATTATAGTTATATCTTTAGAAGAATGAAGACACCCTTTGCATACATGTTTAATATTCAGGAAGCAAATTAATTGCAGATTATGCCTTAAAAGATCCATTGTCATGGTGAGCAGAGTGCAGTAATAGACTATATGCAACATAAATGAGAACTATATTTTGGCTCAGCCGTGAGCTTTAAGTAGGGAGCTGTTTGCAGAACTTTGCACAGCGTTTTGCTGTCACTGTGCCTGTTAGTTCAGCTGCTCTAGTGTGTAAGTTAACAAAAAGAGGCCACGTGGGTTTTCCATTCCAAGATTTAACAATTGACTTGCATGATTCTGGCTCAGAATTCCAGATTGGGAAGATACGACTACAAACAAAAAGCATTACATGATCTGATGATGGATCTCTCTTTCTTTTTTGGATACTTCTATTGTGTTTTCTTTGACACTATTGCAAGTTTTCAGTTTTTAAAAATATAATTTTATTATTTCTGATGTCTTCTAATTGCCTTTTAAAATACCAATGTGTATTTCTCTCTTACCAGTTACAACGTCTTGTAATGGAAGATGGAAGACAAAGGGGCTCGTGTTGCTGACTACTTTGTTGTCGCCGGATTAACAGATATTTCAAAACCACTAGAGGAAGAAATTCACTTCAATGATGCTTGCCATAAAATAGCAAAACCAAAAGAACCTATTACAGATGTAACAGTACTGAATAAGTCTCTGGGAGAGGAAGTTCCTCAGGGATATAAATGCATAGATGTCACTCCCTCAGGACTGTCTGCAGATCTCAATAATGGCAGCCTTGTAGGACCGCAGATATTTCTTTGTTATCGCCGAGGAAGGGATAAACCCCCACTTACTGACTTGGGGTGAGTGCTTTTGTTCTGTTCCAAGAGGTGATTTCTGGTGGTTTTGTTTGACTAATGAGCAAATAAGGCAGGTTTATCAAAATGCTGTATGTTTTAAATGGAAGGCAAAACTCTAAACAGGAAAATATTTGTTGACTTGAGCGTACTGGAAACCTGTATGGTAGGAAAAATGCATGCTGAGTGGGTTTTAATGACAGCTGTAATCCTGCATTTTGGAGTTTTCAAAGCTGTTTATAACTTTCAATGTATATATTTGGATTGAGATAAGATGCTTAACCTGTTCAACACAGACTGAAAAGTGGGGAGTTGTGTGACGTTCTTAGGAGCAGGCAGTGAATCTTTAATAGAATTGAAAGCAACGGTATTCTGCAATAAACAAACCAGTTAAAAGCTTTTATATGTGAGGAAAACTAGTATAGTTTGCTCAGAGTTTTTCTGTTAGAATGCAATTTGATATAACTTGACCTGAACTTGACAGCAAAAGTGTTTTGATCAGAAATGAGACAAGAGCCGCTGTTAAATCCGTGCTCTTCAGCTGTCATTCTTAGTACAGTGTTAGCATTCCAAGTGTTCAAAACACGTAAAAATTACTGACTCCTGTTCATCCCACTTCAACTAGGGTTTTATACGATGGGAAAGAAAGAGTAAAGCAAGGCTGTGAAATAATTCAGACTACTCCGTACGGTCGGCCTGCCAACATTAGCGGCAGCGCCTCCTCGCAAAGAGTCTACATCACCTACCGGCGGGCCTCCGAAAACATGACGCAGAACACGCTGGCTGTTACAGATATATGTATCATCATACCAAGTAAAGGAGAAACTCCTCCTCACACCTTCTGCAAGGTCGACAAGAATCTTAATAATAGTATGGTAAGTTTCAGAATCTGGATTTTGAGCACTCGATAGGCAGTGATGTTTGTGGAGTGTTTGTTACAGTTCTCGGAGTACCCGGGGAAAAAATTTTGATAAGTGTTCTCTAAAGATAAATCCAATCTTGAAAGAGTTGGAGGATTACAGTCTGGTGTGCCCTTAAGTGGTGCTGGTCCTTTCTGTGGCTTTCCGTGTTCTTTATTTTCATGTCCAGAGATTGAGAACTTGAGAAATACTGAAAAACATGAACGGTGCCAGAAAGGAAATTGTTGTTTAGACTCTGCAAAAACTATGACATTACACTGCAGTGTTTCACAAAGTGAAATCTCAGATGGAATAAGGAATTAGGCTTAAAGATTAGCATGATTAAAATAAAGATGCAGGCTCAAAAGAAAATTATCAAGTCTTAAAGTAATGCACAAAAGCAGTTAATAATAGAACATTGCATTTTGCATCTGTCTACACATGAATGCGTGCATGTATGGATGTCTGTCTGTCTGTATATCTGTCTATATGCACATTTAAGCCAGAAGTTCAACAAACTAAACAAGGAGGTGGATGTTTTCCTCCACTCACTTCTGCTACATCCTTTTGTTATGTTTCACCACGTAATCCAATAATTTCTTTTGTTTTGCAGTGGGGCTCGGCAGTATATTTATGTTATAAAAAGTCTGTGGCAAAAACCAACACCATATCCTATAAAGCTGGTATGTAGCTACTGTTTAGCTATTTTTACCTTCAATCCAGGATGTAATACAATACACTGTTTATTGAAGAATTGTTTTGACAGTGTCTAAGACAAAAAGGAGTCTTTCCCTACAGAATTCTTCTAAACCAATGTCCTGAAATAAGCCTTAGAATTATTGTGACCATTTTGATTTAAATTATGCTTTTAATTGGAAGCTTTCTTGTGCTTTAATAGATTTCTACAAACCTGTGTGTCTTACCACCTCTGTTTTTGTTGCTGATAAATGCCCCTTAAGGATGTGTGTATATATGCAGAAGAAAATACAGCAAAAAATATTTTGATGCATTTTCGTGATCACTTTCTTGAGGAAATGTTTTGAAGATTACTGCAGACTTCCACATTGCCCTGAACATCAGTGGCAGAGAGCTTTTCAAGTATTTTTGGACTGTGCATCATCTCTATTTTGTTGTTTTATTTATAAGACAGAATTAGATTTGCTATGGCTCTGCTGAAATGTTTTGGGTTGTTTTTTGTTGTTTGTTTGCTGGGGTTTTTTTAACATGATTTTGAGCACAAGTCATGACCATGATTCAGACTTAAGCTTTAATTTGCTTTCTCTGTAAACAACATTAGTTTAGGACTAACTAAAACATGGACAATAAATTTGTAAATAAATAAAAAGTTTCAAAACCTCCATGTCTGGTAGCAGTTTGCAGAGAATTTTGCTTCCTGGTGGGAGGAGGGAACCCACAGCCTTTCTTGATTACCAGTTTTTATTGCTTATTAATATTTCACTGTATATTAGAAAAGAAATTTGTAGTGATTGTGTTTTCTAATGCAGAGAAATCCTAAATCCCCTCACTCAATGTTCATTCTCAGTTTGGAGTCCCCTGGGTGGGCAATAAGAAAGCATAGAGGGCTACAGCTGCATGATGTAATCAGAAACCTCTGTTAAAAGAATGTTAAGAGCCTCTGCTTCAGAACGGTGTGTTTTACAGCCATGTTTGAAATTAAGTCTAATGCATCAGTCTGATAGCACATTAGCTGAATCCTCAGCTGAAGAGGCTCAGCACAATTAATTGGTTTGATTCTATTGATGTTTAAAAAAAATATTTAATATCTATCATTATCAAAATTTTCAGGAGAAAAGGGGTTTTTTTGTTGCCAAGAATTAATCACTGTCATAATTGTAAACATCAGTCTTGCATCTCAGTTATTAATGCTGCCATTTTCTCAGCTCCAGGTAAAAATCTCTACTCTTACTAGTTATGACCATGAATAACAGCTGAGAAGCACACAACCTGCAAACAGAAAACCAGAAATAGTTCCCAGAATAATAAGCTAGAGATGTTTTAGTGAGGGGATTTCTCCTTAGCTCCTGGAGCAGGCTGCCCCTTTCCAGCCATTCACCACGCCTGAGCATCCACAGCTTTCCTTCACTGATCTTCTGTAGTTAACATGTGCTCATATATGATTTTTCTAGGCATTTTTTTTTGTGCAGTGAGCTATAGCAAATACTTTTCTGCTATTCCTTTCATAACTGCCTCTTCTCAAATTGCCCTTGTAGGTTTAATATGTAGATATCCTGAGGAAGATTATGAATCATTCCCATTACCGGAATCTGTGCCTCTCTTTTGTCTACCTATGGGTGCAACGATTGAATGTTGGCCATCAAACAGTAAATACCCTCTCCCAGTTTTTTCTACGTTTGTACTAACTGGAGCCTCTGCAGAAAAGGTATTTTTGAAAGCTTAAAAACCATACATCATTGCTAACAATTGAAGTTTGAGACTGGTTATCTGCTCAGTATGATGATGATTTGTATTTTCATAGCCAAACTTGAATCTATTACTTTGGGCTTAATTCAGAGGCTGCTTTACAGAGTGGCTTGCATTTATTTCAGTGCTGTATTGTTGCCTATGTAAACCTGGACTCCTTTGCTTTCCAGTCATATTAGGCTTTGAAACTAGAGAGCTATAAAAATTCTGACTGCATATACATGCAAGTATACTATTTTTATTGCAAGCAGGGAAACAACCTTGCATGTATATACTTGTTCTAAGAACTAAATTGGATGTCAGAGGAATACTGCTTTGAGTTGCTTACAAAGGATTCCAAAACCAGCTTTAAAAGGCAATTGAAGGAGCAGATGACTGTTGTACTCTGTATAATCATTATTTTTTTTCTCTCACTCAAGTAGTTTCATAACTTAGTCTTTCCTGTATGCCATTAAGTGTTTTAAATAACTAATAGACAGTCTGGATTTTCACAGCCATAAGAATATTTGGGACTAGATTGCTTCAAAAGATGATGCATTAATGGAACTTTTCAAACAGTAACTTCGCCTTGATTTTCCTTGTATGTTGGGGGTTTGAAGATGGAAGCAGATTTCCTGACTTTAAATCAACTCTGTTGTTTGCAGGTATATGGTGCTGCTATTCAGTTTTATGAACTGTATCCTGAAGAGAATCTCACAGAGAAGCAAAAGTCTCAACTGGGATTAGCAGCTTCTGTTGAGGGCAAGTCAGACACGTGCAGAACAGTTCAAACAAATAAATGCATTTGTCTGCTTTCTCACTGGCCTTTCTTTGATGCTTTCAAGAAGTTTCTTACTTTTCTCTATCGTTACTCCATTTCTGGTCCACATGTCCTGCCCATTGAGAAGTAAGTAACTTGAAAAATCCCTCACAGTAATTTCAGTTGATGAGAACTCGTTTGTGCTTCTAAGTTTCCTGTAATATCCTTTTTACTTTAGTCATCAAACATTAAATAAAATGGTTACACTATATTGGGCACTTTTCTCCATCTATTAAATGTACTTTTACTGATGTCCTGAAAAAGGCTAGATTTTTATTTGTGATTTAAGTGCCTGTAAAGGTATCTCTGAAAACCTTTTTTAATTAGCTGTGCTCCCTTTAGCGTAGTGATTTCGAGGAGCAAGATTATAAATCCTTCCTTAATGTTGCATGCATTAAGTTAGGAGAACAAAATACTTAGTTTTGCATTTTTTCCAATGCCTGGTTGTTGAGTAATGAGAGAGAATAAAGCAGTTTGAATTTTTAGCTTGAGTAATCCTCTAGTTGTGATAAATAAATTTGATTCCCTTCATATGTAAAGGACTTCACATTTTAAAACACAGAGGCAATCCTTCCATCCCAAGAAGTGGCTGGTAGCTGTAATTGAGATGTAATGCCACTTAACTTTTCTAGGCTAACCTAACTTTTTAATGCATTAGATTTCAAATGTAATATTTGCTTTTTTGCTTTATTACACATCAGTCTTTTCTCTGATTAAACATCAATATTAACTTTTCAGAGGCTGACTTTGTGGATTGAGCATTTTCTGGTGACAGTTTATCCACTCCATTCCATTTGTATTTACTATGCTTGTTCTGACACTATAAACTTCCAATAAGGGAGAGATACTAAATTTTTTAAGCTGACAACTATTTTTGGGTTTTGAGTTTCAGGAATAAATGAAATTAGAAGTAAATATAATCAATGCTTTATTAATTTTTGATTTTTCTCTCTTTATTTGCTCATTCTGATCTCTGATTTGTAAACTAACTCGTCAGTTTACTGTGGGTGATTTAAATATAGCTATGCTGTCTTGTGTGAAGTTAATATAGGACCTAGCCTAGATTCTTCAGCTATTTTAATCATGATGAAGGTTTTCTGTGCCATACATGTGTATTTGAACAGTTTCAGTCAGCCCTGCTTCTACAAGCAGCAGGCCTTTGATCTTTAGTGTACGCTCCCTATTTTTGCCACCTTCTTCCTCCACTGCTAAGAAAGCCCAAACCCCAAATCCATGGTCAGCCCCATTCCTTTCCAGGTCTCGTTGCCACGTGGCTACATGGGCACTGCTGCTGACATGAGGGAGGTCAGTTGAGGAGTGATGAAGAGGAGGCACAAGGCTGCCAGTTATGTGATTATAGAACTGAAGCAAAAAGTTAAGCCTGGCACAAAAGTGCACAATGGAAAACACAGTAAAAATGTGTTTTTTCACAAACATCTAATGGCATAATATGCAGCTGTGTTGAAATGTAGGCATGCAATGTATAGCTTTGAGTCAGAAACATGGGTCTTTTCTATGAATCAGTGCTGAATTGTCTGAATTTCTTCAAAATTGGGTTTGCTGCCTGTTACAGGAAAGGTAAGAGTTCTGTATTTGTAGTGTACGGAAAAACTTTAACACTTTTTTTCATCAGCAATCTTACATAAGATTTTTTTATTTGGGAGTGAAGAAAACAAGATGTGAAGAAAACACATGAACTTAATGACTCTCCTTGATACTGAGCTGGGGTTTTATTTGCAAATAACCAGTGCTAGTGCTGCTTCAATCCAGTCTCAGAAGCACGATTATAAAGCAGTATTGCAATAGTCAAACATCAATATTTTTACTTCACAAATATTTTTATTTTAAAAAAAGGTTTCCTTCTAATTTTTGAGTCTCACAAACCAAGCTTGTATTGGGAGAGATCATCTGGCCTGCTGTTTCAGTTGTCACTAGTAGAAAAATGGGTTTTGAAGGTCAGAATATCCCAATAGGGTTTGGGTGCTGGCTTTTTTTGCCTGTGTTTTCTGAGTAAGTGTATGTCATTTTTATGTGACAATTTTTCTTACTGATTTTGTCTTGAGGTAAAGCACTTAATTTATAATTTCTACTAAAGCAGTTGTTTTCTTTTCCTCTAGACACATTTCCCATTTCATGCATAAAGTTCCTTTTCCATCCCCTCAGAGGCCAAGAATTCTAGTTCAGGTAAGTGGAAATTTCTTCAATTTCTTCTCAAAAGCTATGAAGGCAAGACAGTTGTTGAGCAGGTTAGTAAATGGCAAATGTAATTTATATATAAATTATTATTTTTTTGGTTTGGGACTCTTTTCCTAAATTCATACACTTATTTTTTACAGGTTTCTCAGTATGGTTGTTTCCAGTTGAGTTAAAAACTTTAATGAGATATTGCAAGAAAGTGTTTAGTGAGCTTAGAGCATATTTATTTTTTCAGAGTATATGGAAATTAATGAAAAACTGCTCAAAGTCAGCATCTGGTTTGACTTTCTTAATAGCTTTTGAACCATTTTCTTCTTGCTACTGTATGAATGCTAAGTGTAAAAATAATGAATAAAATTAAAACCAGATGCAAAGTGTACATTCTTGATCACCCAGTTTCCTAAAGGGCTTCTTGCTGTCCTCTGCATAATGCAGAGCTCTTCCTGAGAACTGCAAGAGCATTCAACAGAGGCACACTTGATCAGCTGTGACCCTTAGTCTGTCCCAGCTGCAAGGCAGAGCATATTTTACTGTGTGTCAGTGAAATGATTTAATTGCCAGAATTAGGTTACCTGCTATTTGAAATTTCACCCATGTCACCACATTGGTAGGAGAGAGGAAGTCCTGATGTGAAAGATTTTTTAAGTGAAGTGCTATTAAATCTTTTTCTTTTTTTTTTTCCTCTTCTGAGGCAAAACAGGTAGAGAGACATGTTAAAATTTTATTGCTGAGAAAAGACAGCTCTATTCTGGTTGTAGTTATTCTACCAATCCTGTGGCTTTGAACAAATTGGTACAAAATGATGTTCCTGTCTGTTACTGCTTGCACAAAAAAAATCTACAGGGAATCCTGTACAGTTTTCAATCTTAACCTAGCAGCCCATTTGCTAGTGAAGAATTTCAGAGTAAATACAATTTTGGGTTATGTCTTTTCAGAATATTGAATATTAAAGGTCATCCTTGGTGTATGTGGATGTTGTAAAGCAGTGACATTTATTACTGTTACTGAGAAGGAGTTGAGAACAGTCGTACTGAAACTGTACCTGACACTTATGTCACTTCTGTTAGGATCTTAAAGTTCAAGTCAAAACCCAGTATTTTTATGTTTTGGAGGGGTCTTTTTATATTCATATTCAATAAAATATTTGTGCTAAGGAGCACTAGCTACACTTTTACAAAGACCTGTGAGTTTAGAGGAAAAACATTTACATTTTTTTAGTCTGAATTTGTAGGGAACTCTGTGGAAGTATATGTGGGTATATATCCTGGAACAAAGTCAAAGGACCTTGATGGAACTGATGTGAAATTGTCTGTTACAACTTATTTTCAACACACTGTGTGCATCAAGTTAATACAACTTTAATAGCTGAGAACACACTGCTTTTAAAGGAGGTAGTGGTAGCTGAGAGCTATGAATAAGCACATCCTTCCAGCTGCTTTCTGGGACTTCTGAGTTGCATTTGATACTGAACTAAATAAAATCACAGGTGATTGTATCTGAGATGTTTTCTCACGTGTATTCTTGAAAATTCCATCCTTTTAGGACTTATTTTCATTGAAGAAATAGTAATTTTTCTCTGAAGCTTGTTAATTTAAAACATGGTAGTCTTTTATTACATAATTAGTATAGCAAATCCTTCTGAATATGTGTTGCTGCAGAATGTCTCAAGTGCCTCCATATGCTTTCTGTAAAATGAGACCTGATATATTTCAGTAACTGCCTGTATGCCACTCTGGATGTATAACCCATTCTTAGATCCTCCTTGGCATCTGTCACAAGTGAGAGAGAACATGACATATGTCTGACTTTTATTGGGAAGACATTCTGAACATTCCCAATTGCCAGTTTCTAGCTGCCATTGTCAGTAGGTTATTTCTGCTCTGAACTCTGCCAGGCTCTCTCCTCCGTATCCTACATCCCCTTATGACACAGATGCTTCTCTTCTAATGATGTATTCACAACCTGCAGACTTCAAGAGCACATCAAGTAATGAAGAATGGGGACAGTAAGTGCCCCTTCTCCCTGAGGGAGATGTGTGCTTTGAATAGGTGCTTGATTTTATTTATCTGCTTTTGCTGAAACTCTGAAGTCAGAGGATGTTAGGCTGATGCCTCCTTTCAGCCAGTAGTTTATGAAGGTTACCTCAGGCTGAAAAAATGAGGTCTCTGAATTCTTTCACTGAGCAAGCTAATGGTGATGGTTGTCACAAGGTGACTTACTTGAAGACAGATCTAGCATGTAGAGTGTTGTGGCCATCCTCACCTGTCACTGAAGCTAAATGTGGCATCAGCCTCCGACGAGGAAGCCGTGCTGCTTAGAGTCTGGTTAATGTCAAATATGCTGTGTGTCTGTCCAGGCATGCTGTTAGGTGACTTAGTCATACAGATGCTGAAGCATTGATTCCTCTGATCTGACTTCTGCAGTGGGGTCTAAGTGAAACATGCTCAAAAATGCAATGTTCTTACCAGTTGTCTGAACTTACAGCTTAGCTGTCCGTGTTACTGTGTCTCCCTGAATTCTTACTGCTACTTGTACGTGTGCTTTTATATAGTAGACAGAAAATGCACGACCACTTAGCAGGGAGGATTAATTGGTATCTTGTTACTGTGGATTTACTGTGGCTGAAAATGTCAGATGAGCTTTGATAACTTGGTTGTGTATCTGTATTCTTGTACTCATGTGAATCCTCCTATTCATGCTGAGTATATGAATGATTTCTCTTCATCTCATATCACTGTAAGAACGCAATGTGAATTAATAAGACCTTTGTCTTGGATCTTCAACTAATGCAAATTTTAAAGATACTATCAAAGCTGAGCTCAGCTGTTTCTACCAGCTAATACCCTAATTCTCATGGCTTCTAAAGAAAATATTACTTACAGTCTTAACATTCCTCCTCTTCATGCATTTTATTGATCTTCCCTCCCCTAATAAATCCAGAAAGCATCCCCCTCTGGCCTCTGAGAGCACTGCAAGAACCATGGGTCCTCACTTCACTTAAAAGTCTGTATTTTTTAGCAGTTAATATATGTAATTTTTTGCAGCATTAGTTAGTGCAAATTCTTCTTAATGACTATATAATGTGCTTGGTTCTGACTAAGGGAGAGCACACTTTGCCTGGGTTTTACTAGAAGATACTGTTGCAGAGCACTGCACACCACTTCTTACAGTGCTGTACAACTGGGATCTGTAAGGTTCAGCTTAGATTTTGGTTTTAGGTGTTCTTTGTTATAGTTGTCTAATTTCTAAGAAGTATTTCCAAAGTTCAGAATAAAAAGACTATTTTATAATCTTTTTCCAGCTCTCTCCTCATGACAACCTGATTCTTAGCCAGCCTGTGTCATCACCCCTTCCACTGAGGCAAGTAGCAGCATCTTCTGTTTAACTGGGAATTGTTTTCTGACTTAACATTGTGGAAAATATTTAGTACTTTGAGTTGTAATTGTGCAAATAAACTTACCTTGTCTGGTGCCTTTTGTAGCTGAAGTTGATTTATGTGATTAGACCTGTGCCCTGACAAGGATACATAATTCATGAACAATATCTGTGGTTTTTCAAATAACCCGAGTGGGGTTTGAGGCAGAATATAGATGGTTAGATCCCCTTTTGAAGAGTTGGCACCTGGGCTCCCAAGATAGTGCAGCTTTTGTATTACAAGGTAATTGAAGGAGTTCTGTGGCTGTTTTAACTTTTGTGTCTCTGTGCAGGAGAATGATTAAAGAACTGTATGTTGTCTTCCTGTAAATTACTTCTCAAAAAGAAAAATCCTCATGAGCCTGTCCTAAAAATAGTCTAGACTGATTGAAGAGGCTCAAGGAGTCATGGTTACTACTGGGAAGTAACCATTTGTCACTGAACAGTGAAGGGTACCAAGTAGTCTCCCTTGCAGTCTTCTTTAAAAGATTAGCAGATGGAAGTTGATAAAATCCTGCTCTAATGTCTTATTTTCTAATGTGTTACTGAACATTTCTTTCTTTTTTTCTTCTTTTTTTCCTTTTTCTTATGGTCCTTTGTAACTCACCAGTGTGTTTATGTTCTCTAACAGTGGAGGCAAGTTTTCTACACTACTTCAGAATTTAGGCCCTGAAAATGCAGTAACTCTCCTTGTCTTTGCGGTGACGGAACATAAAATTCTCATCCACTCATTGAGACCTTCTGTCCTCACTAGTGTGACAGAGGCACTAGTCTCTGTAAGTAACATTCTTTTAATCATAACACCTATAAGTTGATAAAAGAATGTTTTATACATAATCTAAAATTAGTAGCAGTGTTATTAGGCTAAAAGGTTAGATAGAAATAAGAATACAAATGAAGATCATTAGAGAGGAAAAAAAAACATGTTGCTAATGATACTCCATGAAGACAGAAGAGAAGCAACTGTTGTTGCTTCTTTGTGTGTAAAGATTGTAAACAAGCATGTTGTTGTTTCATCACAGTGAACTGAAGGTGACTTCCTGATTTCCCAAATAGCAATATCTCCTCTCTTACAGAAGAAGTTTCAATGCATGTTGTTTTCCTGCCTGACTTCACCGAGCATTGTTTCGCTACCTTTACTAGATACAGTCTGTTATGCTGAAGAGCTTTTTTCATAGAAGTTAAACACCTTGAACTTTAGGGAAATAAGTGCATTTTTTAATTTAATAATCTGCATGTAGATTTTCAGTAATAATAACCTGCTGTTACACAATTTTCAATTGACAGCCATTGAAGTGTGATTTTTTTGTTCACAGACTATATTATTATGGATTTTTTACCTATATTTTTGTTTCTGCTTATTTTCAAAGATGATATTCCCCTTCCACTGGCCTTGCCCATATATTCCCCTCTGTCCCTTGGCACTGGCAGATGTGTTAAGTGCACCGTGCCCATTCATAGTGGGAATTGATTCAAGATACTTTGACCTCTATGACCCTCCACCAGACGTTAGCTGCGTTGACCTCGATACCAATACAATTTCTCAGTAAGTATTTATTGACAATTTCTTTTCTACATTAATCTTTTTTTTCTTCCTGTCTATATTGTTATGATACAAAAAAATTATTTCCTTGTGATTAAAAAAATAGACAAAAGAGGGTAAGTCTTATGATTCAACATGCAAAAATAATTAAGCTTATATTTCAGAATTAAACTTTAATTTCAGCATAAAATTTAATATACTCAGTATATACTTAATATAGCTTCTCAAGAGTCCTTTGGTCAGTGTCTTTTCTGTTATCCTCCTGTTGGTAGCAGGCTGTCAGCACTACAATTCCTAACTAAAAACTCTTTTCCTTCCTACTTTTTTTTCATTTGTGGGTTTATTTTTCCCTCAGTAGCAGTGTGTGGATTTGGAGACAGTTACATATATTGAGTATTTTGGAAGAGCAATTTTTGTTAAGGATTTTGTGCCAAGCCAAGTTTGTATAGCAGTTCTGCTTTGAAGTTTCTAGGAACTCCTTCAAACCTAGGCCTTCAGTTTTGGCTGCTAATTTTTGGTGAAGAGGAACATGTTTGTGCATTACTTCTGGTATTTGTCTAAATAGCTAGATATTAATGGAAAATCATTTATTTCCAGTTGTTTCTCTCTTCATTCTACTGTTAGCTGATTTTTTAATTTGTTTTCTTAAACAGATGAATTCCATGCCATTGTGTGGAAAAAAAGCATCAAACAAATACTTGTAATTTTTGCAGCATTGTGACCAGCAGGGTCTGGAGGCTTGCTGGTGCCCTCTGTTGACAAAGAACATTGTCAATTTTTTTCATCTTGATCTAGCAAAGTCCAAATCTACATGCACTACACACAAAGCAGCTCTCATAGCTGATTGATTTCAGGTTGCTACGAGCAGTCTAGTCATTATCTGCATCCTAGCTGAAGTAATTACAGCTCAGAACATAGCGTGTGTGGTGCTTGCTGGGGCAGTGGCAGGTGCTTAATAGTATTAATCCATCTTTCATGAGTTCTAAGTGGATTGATTCGAGTGATAAAGAGTAATCATCATCCTGAAATATGGGGCATCGGTTGGACGGGTGTGATCACATCTCCATCTACTAATTCAGCTTTGACTTTGGTTGGTTTTGAATCCTTCTCAGTAAATGGAGTATGTTCTCCCACTTCTGGTGGGATAGAAAAGTCCTCTGAATACAGTCCTGTATACACACCTATTCCAGTGTCTACTCACGCTTGGTTTGGTTTTGTTTTTCAGAACTGGAGATAAGAAAGCTATTGCATGGAAGATCTTACCAAAGAAACCTTGTAAAAATCTGATGAACACTTTAAATAATTTATATCAACAACTGGCAGAATGTGAGTGGGAAACTACACAGTAAGATTTACACTGAATATAGTGTACCATGCTAACAGATAAATATAGCTGAAGTCACCTTCACCTAAATATGTTTTCATGCAGGATGGGAAAATCTGTGGTTTAAGTCCAGAGATTAGAAACTATGTAGGAGCTTCTGGGGTGGAGAAGACTTCCACATATATATCTGGTGGTGCCCATTAGATATCCCTTTGTATTGATGCTATCCTCATACCAAAAATAATGCAGAGCTTTTCTGAGAAGTGGATAGTAAATCAAAGAGGAGGCCAGGACCTAATAAAGTCCTTTCATTTGTCTTCAAAGCCTGCTCAAGTCTGCTGATGTCTTGCCAGTTGAGATGACTGGCACATAAGCTGATAGTACATTACCTAAAATTTTAAGATGGAAATAATGATGGCTTTAAAATGTTGATACAAGTACCTGCTTGAAGAACAGGGATTTTCTTACATCTTGACCAAAAAAGCCTGTATCAGTGTTTTGCATTGATGCTGTCTTTTGATGGCTCCACTTTGCATCCATGAGGTAGTTTTCTGTATGTAAGTGTAGTCTGCTTTATGGGAACACTTTGCAACGCAAAGCACTGTGATGCACCCATCCCATCCATGTGTTTGTCCCTAAAATATGCCTTCATAAGCAGCCTCTGTATAAATTTTCACTTGTTTTTATAAACAGCTTGCTTTGAGGGTTTTTTTAAGCTCTGTCCATACTGGTTCTCTCTGTTGCTGTAGTAACTAATGTGCTGCAAAGGTAAATGTGTCTTGCTTTTGGCATTAGCCAGAGATGCAGGAATTTATACGGTCAAGCTGAGTCCATTGTCATGTGCCATGATTGAATTTAATTGCATATATTATAGTCTGTGCCAAACTTTCTGGAGCTCAGGAATCCGTGCATCTAGTAGGATGAGAATTCATTTCTTTTTCATACTAAAATTGGAATAAAAAATGTTTGAAACGTTTTACTGTTGTTTTTGTTCACAGTGCAACAGAGACCAAGAGAAGATGCATTAATGGAATTAGCAATGAATGACTACGATTTTAATTCTGGGAAGAAATTGCACCTGTTAGATTTGGAGATCCAGGAGGCATTCCTGTGTTTCATGGCCTCGATACTGAAAGGTTACAGGTCTTATCTCAGGCCAATAACAGAGGCACCCTCTGAAACAGCCACAGATGCAAGTTCTCTTTTTGAACTGCAAGGTGAAGAGTCATAAACTGGTTTTATGTATATTAATTTGTCACTTTAGATTCACTTAAAGAATAAAAACATTTTCAATAGTAGAATTGTGAATGATGGTAGAAATGGAAGGGCAGAAAAATCTGCAGAGCAGCAGCAGAGATTACAGAAAGGTGACTGCTCACCAGTAGAATGTAGCCTGAATTTTGGTGAGGGCTTTTTGTTCTGGCCATTCTTACATGCTTCTGATTTTGCTTTATAGGTTTCCTCAAGAGTCGAGATCGTTCCCATCAGAAGTTCTACACACTGATGACCAAAACTCAGATGTTTATTCGCTTCATTGAGGAGTGTTCTTTTGTCAGCGATAAGGACGCCAGCCTCGCGTTTTTTGATGACTGTGTAGATAAAGTAAGCATCCCTCTGTATGCATATAGGTTTGTAACTTCTGCTCTTGCTTATATTATCTGATAGAGCACAAACAGAATATATTTGAAGTGCAAGTTTATTGCTATTTTTTCTTTTACTTCCTTTTTTCTAGTCACTGGAGCCTTCCATTTTTGTTTGTTTGTTTAGTTCGTTGGGGTTTTTGTGGGGTTTTTTTTGGTTGTGTTTTTTTGTTTGGTTGGGTGTTTGTTTTGGTTGGTTTTGGGGTTGGTTTTTGTGTTTGTGGTTTTTTTTGTTTTGGCTTTGTTTCATTTTCTGCTTCAATTTCTTGAAAGTGGAGATAAAATATTGTGAGAACAAATTAGAAGTGCTAATTTTCACGTGTATCTAAGCTTCTGAAATACCAGCCCATAGTAAGAAGTGTCACATCTGACTGTAAAGTAGCAACTATAAGCTTCTTCATCAGAAAATCACATTCTTTAAATAAAACTACAAGCATTTCTATAGATTGTGTAGTTCTTCATGCAGCATTTCAGGAATGGGGTTGATGAGCAGCATGCTGAAAGATTCAGCAGTCTTACTGGGATTTTTTAATCCCAGTTAGAAGATTCCTGGGCCTTTTTTATTAAGCACTTACATGACAAGGAGTGTGAAAGTGCAACGTGATCACAATTGGTGTTTTTCTTGAAAAGAAAGCTTAGAACTTCTGCTGGACTGGAGCTCACAGAATGTTGGGCTTTTCATTTCCAAGTGGTTTTCTCTTTAGTTTTCCATGAAGTATCACTCATTTTTAAAACTCCTAAGACATTTATAAGAAAAGTCCCCATTAGTCTAGTGTTGAGAAGAACTAACTTTATAGAAAGTACAAGTGTATTAGCTTTTGAAAAATCATTGTCTTTCCAAAGAGGGTCTACAAAAGTGTTCTGAGGCTGCTTGAAATTTTTTTCATGGGCATTTTTGTTTTCAGAAGAACTGAACCCAATAATGTTATCTCCCTTTTTGCTTCTCCTGTAACATGAAAGAAATCTTTATGAATATTATGAGAAATTCCCCACCTACCTGTCATCTTACTGGCTACCTGTAACACTTTATTCTGGGACACTGATGTTTCAAGTAATGCACAGTTGTCTAGGATTTCCTGTAAAGTAGGTCACCTGCTGTTTGTTTCTCAGGAATTAATATAGAAGACTGTGAAAACTGCTCTTTACACTTCTATTTATGGCTATTTCTGCTAAGAAAATAGAGTTGTTTTGAAAACAAATCTGAAAGCAGTTAAGTTTGAGAGAAATATTAAAGCATGGTCTAATGGTATTTAATGCTCTTCATAGCTTTTGCTAATCTCAGTGTTTTATTAACAGTCGTTCTCAAAAGTGTGCTTCACAGTTCTGCAGCATGAGTTGCAGGTATTTGTGGGTTGTAAATTGATTTAATTACAAACATTTCTGTAATGCTCACTCAATTATCCTATAGTTCAGTGAAGAAGCCTTCAACAAGTAGTGCTTGCTTTGCCTCATGCCAGCTAGTGCTTAAAAATGGAAGGTTTCATAGACAGGAATGTACACACTCCAGTGACTAAACACTACTGAGCAGTGAGATTCCATGTTGTAAGTTAGTTCTCTGACTAATGTTAACTAGGATTTTTATTCAGAGCACAATGACAGTGTAAGCATCAAATTCTACCTGTTAGATTTCATTTTATGGCATGATTTATGAGGGCACTGAGGTTGATGCCCTGGCTAAGTTATCTTACCTGGGAATTCAAACAGTTAGTCCAAAGACATAATGCTGAGGTTGGTAATGCCACCGTGAGACTGCATCTAATCTGTGGAGCTGTCAGAGCTTTCACCTTTTTGAAAAGGTTAAGTAGCCACTCGTACAGCTGAAACCAGAGACTTATCTGTTCTGATGGTGGTTATTTTGCTCGTTGATGCCGTGGGCAGCTTCTTCCCACTCTAAAGAAATGCTCATGACAGTGCCATGAGAATCAGTTTTACAGGAAACACTTGTATTTGTCCAACTTCTATTTCTGTCAGTGAGGATTTAATTTAGTTTTATTAAGGGGACAACTGCTGCTGTGTCAGTGATACTTGTGGGGAGAACGAGGCATGGGAATTATGTTGCATCTAAGATTTGTTGTGGCTTTAGCACTGCTTGTGAAACTAGATTTTCTTTAACACGAGATGAGTGAGGTACCTGTGTGGGATGTCTTTGAACAACATTTGCCTCATCTTTTCTTCCCTGCTTGATTTCCCTTATTTCTGATATTATGCTTAACAATAGCATAAGTCAAAATACTGATGTATATGAACCAGAACCAAGATGCTTTACTTTGATCAGATACCAGGTTTGATTGATTCCAATAAAGCCAATATTTATTTGTATATTAATGGCTTTCACTGAGTGTAGAACCAGCACCTAAAAGGGTGCACATGAAAGAGTGATGTCACACCTTGAGGGATGATACAACACTTTCTTATGGGGACTTGCAAGCCACTGGGTTGAGACAAATTTTATGTACTGTGAAATTAGTTATCTATAGAATGTAATCTAAGCCCTGCCTCGAATAATTCATAAGGATGGTTGAAGATGAAAAGTAATCTCTTCTACATGTTATTTTATCCTAGCCAGCAGCAGCAGAGATTGTAATTGATTCTGGTTTTGTCTACTGCAAGATACAATGTAATTGTCTCACATGTTTCCATTTTTTCAGGAATTCAAAACGTATCTCAGCTCAATACATATTTAAGCTACTGTCTTCAGAGAATTTCACAGGTGAAACTTGTAACTGTGGAGTTCTTACATCCTTAGAAGTGCTTAAGTTGCCAAGTGAGGTTTCATTCCCTACTCCATTTCAGGAGGCATATGTTCTTGCTACTTGGCTGGTTCAATTTGCTTATACTTTCCATCTGTCTCATGCAGAAAAATTTGTAATTAAGAACATTTCTTTATATGCTTATCACATTTTAATTATTCAAGAATCCTGCTGAAACTACTTCCTATACTTCCACCTTGCTGGAGAGGGAGACCTGTGGAGTATGCTTCTTTTTGTACATTAATTCTCTGTCACTAAACTGAAGGCATGAAGAACATGCATCTGTGACTTCCACAGGTTGCTTATTCATTTCACTGAAATACTGTACCACTTGGCTGTAATTTGGTTGCTATTTAAACCATTCAAATCATGGCTATAAATGTAAACTGTGGCAGTGTTTGAGCTGAACACTGGGGCTATCACTACGTGAAGAAAAAGCATGTTCTGTACACTAGGAATGGAACAGTTTTTGAGAGTGCCAGCTCTGAGACACAGATGTGTCTCATCCTGCAAGCAGAAGCAGCTCTTAGGAGGTAATGGAGGAGACACAATTGGTGACAAAAGAGCAGAGACAAAGTGATACAAACACCAGTACAAATATCCAGGAAAGGCTCTCGGGTGGAATGTAAACCAGGTTATATGTGCTCTGGTCCTAGTGGTTTCTGTAATGCAATCAGCAGCAATAGGAAGCCTGTCCTATTGTTCAAGGCTTGTCTGTTCTTTTTCTCAAAGGGAAGCAGTTTGTTGTCTCACAAACCCTTGTTTGGGATGGCTGAGTTTTGCTTTGATTCTGTATTTTTATCTCCAACTTCTTTCAGTAGAATTTGTTGGACAGTTTTCTCCTTCTTGATCCTGCAGTTTGGTGCTTTGAAATTTGCCTGGAGTCCTGGGGTATGTCACTGCCACTGTCTTAAAAGCAGGAGCATTAATTTGGGAAGTACAGATTTCTCCTCTTTTCACCAGCCAGGCTAGCAAAGCAAAGATTCATGGGCCAATTGGCAGTTACAAAGCTGAAAAGAAACCAAAACAGGTGCAACTGTAACTTATGCTTAGTGGTGCTATTATTACAAGCTGCCTTTTTTAATCCACCAACTGAATTTCTTATCTAGGAGGGGAGAGGGACACACAAGATGTGCTGTTTTTTCACACATACAACTGTTGAGTTATTTGAAAGGGGAGGAAAAACAAAACAAACCCCTTCACCTTTCAGGTTATTGGTTGGGTTGGGTTGTTTTGTTTATTTTTACTGCTTTTTGCATTGGTTTGGGGTTTTTTGGTTTTGTGTGTGCTTTTTTTTGGTTGTTTTATGAAGAATAGTTAGTTCTCCCCCCCCCTTTAATTTTAGTAAGGTGACACATTTTTCTTCCATTATCTCTTTGAATGCTTGTGTATTTCTGCAGTCTCTGCAAACTAGTATGACCTTAATGAGTGTGTAAGTGGCTGAAATTGCTAGATAGTGTTCTAGATTCTGAGTAACATTTGGTATTGTTTCCAGTGGTTCAAACAGAGGCAAAAAAACCTCATCTGTTAAGATAAAATTTTGAGTTACTGCTGCAGTTGGAAATGGAGTTCCAGAAATGGTTGTAGTCAGGAAGATTAACCTCCTTGTACAGCTACTTATAATATTACTTAAAACCAGTCAGTTCAGAGTGTATCATTAAACACTGATTATTGTACTGTGGCTAAAGTTTACAACAATAATGAGCAACACTTTTCTCATTACAACTTTGCAAGGCATCCTTACTTTTTAAGATGCAATCCTTCAGTGCTGATACAGACTTTGCCCTGCTTGCCCATATTGTTTTACCAGCATAAGATACAGTTCCACTAGTAACTACTTACTCTTTTAACATAACTTCTCCAGGTAGATATGGACAAAACTGGGGAAACTCGACTTATAGAGCTGGATGAGTCGTACAAGAGTGAACACACTGTTTTCATAACACCACCTGAGATCCCTCATCTGCCAAATGGTGAAGAGCACCCTCTCCAATACAGGTAACCTGGGGGTGCAGTAGGGTGCCAGCCAAAAATCTCAACAGCTGTCCCCCTACAGTTTAGTTTCTAGGTTCTTGTGGTAGCCACAAAGTACAGATTTATTAGGTTTTTTTCCTAGCCCTTCATGTCGCTCAAGTAAAAATGTGAATCTAAAATGGTATCATGTGCCAGCTCTTCTCAAGTTTAATGATTTTGTGTGTGCACGTGCAGAAGCAACAATGCCCAGCAAAGCTGGTCATGTGTTTGCGTTACGTTGTGCTAGCTGCTGGTGCTTTTTAAGGTTAAAATTGAAATGAATGGACCCAGTTTGCTGGCCTGCTGCCACTACTGATAACAATACAAGCTGCAGGTATTCCTTGGAAAGAGAGAAAATGTTTCAAACAATCACTGAAAGCTGGTGTTACTAATTTGGTAATGATTTTAAATGAGTTTGTCTATTGGCTTCTTCATTAATTCTGAGAAACATTTTAAAATCTAATTTAATCTTTTAGATAGTTTGATGTTGTTCATATTGATTTTTATAAACCTTTGTTACGTGATGCTCACTAGGGATTAAGCCATACAGATTTATTTTTTTTATTAACTCGAATCAATACTAATGCATTTGACACATTAATTAAAGCAAATGGTATGAAAGCAAATGTATTTATCAATGTAAGTTGCTTACACTGAAGCAGCAGGTTAAGACACTGTTTGTGCAGGCTTATAAAATCATGCAGATGGATTTAGTAAACCACTTTGTCAAGGGTGTCTTCAAAGGTTTACATTTGTGTTTTCTATTTCCTGCATAGCTTCTAGCAAGCATGTAATCGATTTCATCTGCTGTTATGTGAAGTGTTGACTTTGGAACTGCCTTACAGGAGTTAAGTGACGTGTTTCTTTTACAGCTATAATGGATTTCCAGTATTAAAACTAGATTTGTTTGAGCGACCTGAAGGATTTCTGAAAGCACCAAATAACAAACTGTCTTCAAAAGCCAGTAGTCCCAACAGCCCATCGCCCATGTTCAGAAGAACTAAACAGGTACTTGCAGGTGTTCTTGTAGTGTGAGGTGTTTCAGAAAGTGACAGTTTGCTGCCTACAGCTTGAGTTTGACCTTAAAGACTGACTGGCAGCAGCTACAGCCTGACTGGGGCTCTTCAGCGGTACGATGATTATTTAGCCATGCTAATTGTCTCTTGGATGTTTACCTGTGCTTCTTACCTGCCCTGTATGGTACTGGGCCCCTCTTCCCCTGCTGTCCCTCTACCTTCCACGTTCTTCTCCATAAGCATAAATCATTTGGCTTCCACATCCACTTAGGGATTCCTTTTCACTGTCCAGGGCTTTATAAGGGCTCTAACTTTCAAATGTTTCTTACAGAAAACACGGACCAAAAATAATAGACATAAATTTAAATAAATGCAAGTTTTTAAGAGGGGGAATATTGCACAGCAACTGGGGTTGGTATCACTCACTCTGCTTTCATTTTCTTTCCCACTTCTATGAGTATGTTGTTCTTATGAAAGTTGCAGTTTCTTTAGGTGTAATGATGCATGTTCAGTTTTAACATGTAGATTCCTGTAGTATGTATGTAAATACACACAAATAATCTTTATGACTCTTTACAGGAAATTAAATCAGCACACAAAATCGCTAAGAAGTACTCATCCATACCACAGATGTGGTCCAGATGTTTGTTACGTCACTGCTACGGTCTTTGGTTTATCTGCCTCCCTGCCTATGTCAAAGTCTGCCATTCAAAAGTCAGGGCTCTGAGAACTGCGTACGACGTGCTCCAGAAAATGCACACCAAAAAAATAGATCCACCCGACGAGGTAAAATCAGCCAACCCCAGAATTCCAGCAAGAGCCCGGGGGTTTTGTTGACTGGGGAACGTGTTTGAGTGTGGAAGCGCAGCGCTGACCTCCCTCTGTTTTCAGGTGTGCTACCGAGTACTCATGCAGCTGTGTGGACAGTATGGTCAGCCCGTGCTAGCAGTCAGAGTGCTCTTTGAGATGCAGAAAGCTGGTGTTGACCCCAATGCCATTACTTACGGCTACTACAACAAAGTAAGTGGTTTTGAAAGAGGAAGGAGAAAAAAAAAAACAGGCATTTTTATCCAGGCCAGTAGAAGACAGCAAAATAAGGGGGCAGTTCAGATGTAATTCTGTCCTTTCTGGTAACTGGAAGCAGGGTAATTGTGTTGTCTTTGGTTTCGTAGGTTTAAAAGTTTGCTTTGTAACTGTCATGAGTGTCCAATTTGAAGTTTAAGTTCATGATTTCACACCTGACTCTTCCTTCAGATGACTTTATTTGGTTTTGATGTTTCCAAACTAGGCTGTTTTGGAAAGTACTTGGCCTTCAAGCAATCGAGGTGGCTATTTCCTCTGGATGAAAATACGAAACGTTGTTTTGGGAATAGCACAGTTTAAAAAAGCCTTGAAAAAGCTGCCAGCAAGCACCTCATACACAGCCATTCCTGGTACTGTACTCGCATCCTTTTCTTTCTTTATGTTGTGATAAGAAAATTATGTCAAAAATCTTTCTGTTGTCAATTTGATAAAAACTTTAGGGGTGGGGGGAAAGTTTGTGCATAATTTAAAGCCCCCAGCTTTTTATAAATACATGAATCCAAAATAGTCTGCTCTTTATTGTATCAGCTTTTCACTGAGACAAAAAATGAACGTGAAATCAGTGTGATAATTATCCCAGTTCCTACAACAGCCAGTCTCAGAGCTGGCAGAAACTTTTGTCCAGCCTTGGGATTTTTTCCCCTCTCCATTTGGGATGTAAATTGAGGCAACTGGAATGACTCTTTGAGTTGATAATACTGCCTGCAGGCTCTGCATACCAACTGGGATGGTAACATGGATGTAGAATATAAGCACAGTATTTGAGGCTGTAAATTGTGCTTTTCATTCCTTTTCTTTCCAGTAAAGATGTTGTTCAAATGGTTGTATTACCATGGTGATTACCTCTAGTTTGTATTTTTTTAGATGCTACTTCCCCCAGTATTTCTAACTTGCTATTAGTACAGGAAAATAGCACATTTTAAAGTGCCAGCAGTATTGTTTGTTTAGTTGTAGTTGCAGTACACATAGATAAATGTATGAAGATCATCTGAACCATCTTTCCAAGGTCCCTTCCAACCACAGCTACGCTCTGATTCCAGTTATGTACAAATCTTTGCCCTTGCAGACAGAAGGGATGTGATGGCCTTATGGCTAGAGATTTTCTCCTAGCCCCAGGAGACTACAGTCATTCTTCTGCCTCTGTCCCTTCTGGATGACCTCAAACAGCTTCATTTCATTTCTGCCTGTTCCTCGTGAAGCTGATCATCTTGATAAACCACTTTTGTGAAACCATCTGTGTGCAAAGCATTATAGAAGAGCTTAGCAATGTTAGTCACAACTCAGACCACGTAAACCAAGGCAGTGTAATTAGTCCTTTACTAAGTAATTGCCATTTTTATAATTAATAGTATTTGCTTTTGACATCATTTTTTGGAGATTTCTCTGCATGAAAGCAAGCACATAGAATGCATACTGACTCTTCAGGCAATCCCCCAAACTTTTCCATAACTTCCAGCCAGGCAGTGGCTTGAACATTTGCAGGGGATGTTTTTGGGTTGGGATTATTTTTATTTTAGTCCTCACTTTGCCTACAAACTCATGGTTGTTGCTGCATTATTCTTATTTTTTACTTTCTAGAGTAAACCCATGAGAATTATTAAGTCTGAGAACTGTACTACGCTAAAATGAAACCATGATTAGATGCTTAGAGATGCTCAGAGACTCTTGGAGTTCTTGAAAAGATGTGGCAGTTTGATCTAATAAACCAGGCAACAGAACCAAAGTCAAGCAGTGCTTTAGTACGGTATTTAGAAAGAAATGTTGCAAATTAGCCCTTTAATTTCATCCTGTAGAGCATCGCTTCAATGTTTATAATGTAAAAGCCAATTATTTTTCTCACTTTTTTTATGGTAAAACTTTCACTGTTAATTGGAATGTGCTTGATAAGAGGCCTTTGAATCCTGGGACTATTCAATTTATTCTGCTTAACGACGTCACGCTATTAAATACTATTAATTGGTTTTATTCTCTCATTGCCCTGTTACGATAGGGGGACTTTCAGACTTGGGCAATAACACATCATTCAAAGAAGAAGCCAAGCAAGGGAAAACTTGTCTTCAAGATATCCAAGAACAAAAAGAAGACAAGAGAGAGAGCGACTCCAGTTCTTGTATGTATCTGGTGATTACAGATATCGAGCTCATTGGGGATAAATTGGGATTTCAGCAAAAGCCAAGTGGGGCAGCTGATTCCTTTTATGGTGCATGTATTTGCTAATGCCAGTTTATGTCCATGCCTTCAGCTTTTTTCCTCTAAAAGTCATTTTCTTGATGTCTAATGGTTTAACTTTTAATATTACAGTTCTTTTTTCCCCCTCTTTGGTTTCAATAAGTGATAATGATTATGTAAAGGCTTAATGATGATTACAGCTTAATGTTTTTGCCTTTAAAAAAGGGCTTTATAGACATTATCTGCAGGAAAGCCTTTTCTACCAGTCTGTTTTCTTTATAAACCCCATAAAATGAGAACGGATGACTTCTTCAGGTCTGGGAGAGAAGTCAAAATTACTCAGCTCCCTGGAATTCTCAAAATTTAGAAGATGGTATCAGAAATGAGAAGGGCTTTGGATTTCCCATGGACCTCTCTTTTATCCACAGTCATAAGAACTTTCCTGTAAGATGGCATACAGGTTATTTAGGTTTTATGAAACTTCTGAGGGCGTGGACAATGTGAATTCTGCTGAAAGCTGGCATTCTTTTTAGCTGTAATTAGGTTTATGACTCTCTGTAGTAATATTATGTAATATCTTGTTCATTTTTGAATACAACTTGAGAATGTGAAGTTGCTTCAACTCCTTTAGAGAAGTAACTGCCTGTTCTGGGTAGCCACCTGACAGCAGCATTTGTTCACTTCTAAGCAAACACTTCACTTCTGTATTCACTTCTAAAAGGTGAATATAAATACTGCAACGTTTGCTTCATTTCTCTTGGTTAGTCACTGTCATGGATGTAACAAGAGCTTGTACAAAGACAGGCTCTTTGCCCCTGGGCATTTGGAAAGGCAGGAGAAAATACTCCTTTGCCTGTCCTTTGCAAGTGAACAGGGATTCTTGGTCTCCCTAACCACCACAGATTTTGGTATGACAGTATTTGGTGCTTGGACTTTGTGTACAGAAGCTCATAGAACTTCCAGTTATAAAAGTAATGGCAGGAATTAAACATCCATAGTCCAGCTGTTCCAGCTAGAAAACCTCTGTCCAAGTAGACGTCCTGGGATACGTACAATGTGCTGTCACTTAATCCTGCATAAAGCATCTACTAGGTAACAGAAACCTGAGCTTTACATCAAGTTGTTTGAATTCTAAAGATCTGTCTTTCCTTTTCTATCAACAGTGTCCGAAGTGGAGAGCACAAAAGGGAGCGGTGACTGCCTGCCTAAACTGAACTACCAGGGCTCAAGTAATGCCAAAGCCGCTTCCAGCATAGTGCGGCTCAACGGTACAGTTGACAGTACTGTAGCAGAAGCCAGGACAGGTGAGCAGAAGAGAAGACAGATGTTGATGCTTGTGCAGTTTTGTCCATATAGATTCCATTTCTAACAAGGGTAGCGTGCCTGAGTTCTGTTGTCCACCAGACGTTCAGGATTTATCAGTGCAGTGACTGATGAAATTGATTGATGGATTGACATACTGTAAAGTCTGCATTTTTATGCTTTGCCAAAACAGTGGAGATTTCTCTGTCAATAGCTCCTTTTGTTAGCTTTATTTCTAACACATCAGGCTGGAAAATTATGTACTGGTTTTTGCCATTTCCCCCATACCTTTGTTGTCCCTACCTTTCAAATCTCCTAGTAATGGAGTATGTCTCCAGGAGAGGAAACTAAATACATCTGAGACTTCATGATGGTGCCCCTCATGGTACTCTTGAGTTGTATCATTTTACTCCATAGAAATGTTTTATTACCTGACCCTTCCTAAAAGTTATGGCCATGGTCAACTCAACTGTTCAACCTCTAGCACAATAAATAGTGAATTCTACCTCGCAGTGTTCTAAGCTGTTGGAAAGATGAGACCTGTTTGCCATTCTTTTGTAAATTTGTTTAATAAAGCACCTTGTTTCATCTGATTTTTCAGAGGGTTCTGTGGGATTGCTGTTCACATCATCTTTTGAGGATGCCAGCGAAGCAGAAGTTATAAAAAGTAAATCCTTAAGAAAGAGACATAAAAGCGCAGTAGAACCTGACCTGAGGGAGATAGCATGGGAAAGGAGGAACAGGAACCTGAGTGGAGATGGCTTAGTGGGACTCATGATGAATCGAATAAATCAGGAAGCAAACCCTGGAGAAATTGTTGAAAAATTAGGAGCTGATGCCAAAATCCTGTCTAGTGCATTACAGAAAAGCATAAGGCCAAAAACTCTTAATATCAGAACTTCCTCTTTGGGATCAAAGAGAGAAAGCCTGGAGAAAGAATCGAGCGATGAAGACGCAGCTTTTGATTGCAGTTTTACAGATAAAACAGAATCTCCTGTTATCTTTGATCTGGAAGACTTGGATGCAGAGCCTGAAACACCTACGGCAGTGAAATCCTCCAGTGAAAAATCTCGAAGGCTGCAGAGAAAGAGCAGCTTTCCAGTAAAGCCAGTTGAAAAGACCGATGTTGAAACTGGATTTGATCCGCTGTCTCTGCTGGTTGCTGAGACAGAACAGCAGAAAGAGGATGAGGAGGAGGAGGATGATAGAAGTGTTTCTACCCCATCTGCAAGACGAGATTTAGCTGAAGAAATAGTCATGTACATGAACAATATGAGCAGCCCTTTGTCCAGTCGTGCCCCGAGCATCGAGTTGCAGAAGCCCTACGATGACAGGAATGCCAATAAAAAGAGCCCAACAGTAATCCAGCCTTGTAGGAGGTCCAGCCTTCCCCCAAACTCCCCACGGCCCTCAGGTCTCACCAAATCCAAGAGTTATCATGTGAAAAATGAAGAAAGGCCACGAGACAGGCTTTGGTCATCTCCAGCTTATTCCCCAAACAGTCCAGCAAAGGAGCAGCCCCAGGATGCAAGTAGTGCACTAACCCTCGTGTCCTCACCGTCGATCAACTTGGATACGCTGTTAACACCAAAGTTTGATGTTCTGAAAAGCAGCATGTTTTCTGCTGGAAAAGGGGTTGCAGAGAAAGCTAGCAAGTGGTACTCAAAATTTACAATGTATGCTGCATCTTCAAAGGTAAATTTGTATCATTGAGGGTTCCCCCCTCCCTCCCCAAAACCTAAGTTCCCTAAGTTAACTGAAGAGCTTTGTAAAGTTTTTAATTACTTAATGCTGTGTGATGAGTCTCCCATTTGAATGATACACATTGTGGTAGACTGTGTGCCTTGGGTTGTTTTAATTGTGTTTGCATTGCCAGGACCCTAATTTTACTGTCCTGAATCGATCAGTTTTGGTCTAACCTTGGTTCAGAGCCCAGTGGGAAAACATAAGTATACCATAGTGTGTTGACAGGGCAGAGAAGACTGCTCTGCCTTTCTTTATTTACCTAAAGAAAAAATATTTACATAAATGATGATGTATTTAAGTCTTTACTGTTTGTATATAAAAAGGGAGATCTGCTTGTATTGATTCCCAAAGTGATTTAAGGCTAACTTTGAATGGAGGCCATTTGCTTAGAATGTTCTTCCTGCTCCCAGCTCAACCCAAAATTTACTTTTGTCCCCAGTCCTTAGGAACAGACACAGTTGGCCTGTGGTGTATTCTCCTAATGAGCTTAAAACCAACCTGAGACTAATTAAAGTGTTAATAGTGCCTTGCCTAACTTACAGCCATTCCTATAACTTTTATAGCAATGGTGTGAAAAAGTGATAGGTTTAAAACGTTTAAGTTTTCATTTAGATATTTTTATAAGAGAATCCTTTAGAAAAGAATCCTCATGTAGTTATTTAACCCTGAGTGAAACTTGCTTTGCTTCACATCAGTTCTCAATACAGAGCTGAGCTGAATGATTTTTCCAGGGAGGGAAGTTCATGCCTTGAATTTACTGATACAAAGAAGGCTGCCTCATATTTTCAGAAATATTTTTGCTGCTTGTTCCTTTTCTCAGTAGAATTTTGTTCTCTTGCCTCAGGATCAAAATTCAGACCGAGCAAGTGTTTCTTCTCTTGGAGCTCTGGACTCAGAGTCTACTTCTCTAACTGATGAAGATGTCTGCAATGATTTTGAAAGCGCTTCTCCTCAGGAGAACACCACATCAGAAATTAAGGGAATTGGCCTCAGCAGGACAAGCCTAGAAAGCTCAGCTTCCCACGATGGCTCATCAAAACAATTTGACCAGTGTGGTAAGAGGCAGTTTCTGCATTGCATTCATCACTCTGGACAGAAACATTCCCGTTTTAGTTGTTGTTCTGCGGGATGTGGAAGAACTGGAGAGGAGGGGGCACAAGAGGCTGCCATCGTGGGCAGGGGACTGGGACAACCTGAGGCTGAGGGGAGCTGGGCTCCTTTAGCATGGTGACAAGGTCAGGGATATCTGCCATCACTAGCAGAGCACCTCTTATCCTTCCCTGGTTTGTGTCCAGACAGAAAGCGTGGGTATGAATTACTCAATCTGTAAACTCAGTTTGTTTCCAAGCTACCAACTGTTGTAAAAGAAGAAAACTGAACATATGGAAATTCTATGTTGGTAGATTTTATTTTTGCCATGGTTGGTGCTGGGCAGATGGCAGCTTCACACCCCAGCCTCGCATTGCTTTCTGTCTATCCGAGCTGTTGCATCTTCACCGCACACCTTCTAACTCCAGTGTTGTTTGACCAGAAAACCAGTTTACTAAAAATGCCTATTCTGTGGAACTAATACTTTGGGTTTCTTCTATTAATAGGTTCTCTTTCCAAGTTCCCTTTACCTGACAAATCAGAGTTGGTATCTTCTTGCAGCACGAGTAGTACCAGTGTGTTTCAGAACTACGCTATGGAGGTACAGGATGACTTATTGATTTTAATTGATACACTAAGAGCATATGTCTTTAAATATAAATGTTATCTGAATCTCTGGTGAAGTTCAAAGCTTAAAACTTAACACACTGAAAGATAGATAAATATTTCTGTGACAGAGTAGGTTTCATTACAAATACTTCTCTAGAAATGTCTTTATTGCAGCCACATCTTCTGATTCTTAAAGCTGCAGTTCTCAAGAGTTTAAGGATTGGTTGACATTGAGCTCTGGCATCTGAATCCCTTGCGCAGCTAAATTTGCTTAAAGTGAAAATGCCAATTCTTAAATAGCACTACACATTTAAAAATACTAAGTAGAGAACCAGCTATTTCTTGTTGCAGCTTCTAAAATGATTGTTTTGCTGTTCACTATTAGACTGCTTTGGTGTGTTTGGTGCTCAGTCAAATCATTTACCTTAGCAGCTGTCTGTTAATGCAGTTTAGATTTAAGATTTAATAGTTGTCCTGAAATAAGTTGAAATCCAAATGTTCCAATCTAAATGCTGGGAGCAGGTATGTGACTGAACTTGTATGCAAGTAGTGAGCAGTGGTCAGCTAAGGACAAAGACTTGGGCTGCTTTGTGAAAGAGAAGTCGTTTTGAGAATGCGATTACAGCGGAGTTCTCTCATCTGCTGCATGCAGGTCCTCATCTCAAGCTGCTCGCGCTGTCGAACTTGTGACTGCTTGGTTCACGATGAAGAAATCATGGCAGGGTGGACGGCGGATGATTCAAATCTTAATACCACGTGTCCATTCTGTGGCAATTTATTTCTGCCTTTTTTAAGCATAGAAATCAGAGATCTTCGTCGACCTGGACGGTAACGTCATCGTTTGAATTTTCATCTGTTTTGAATGCTCCTGATTGTGAGGTGGGGCTTGGGTTTGTTTTTAGATAATATTAAGCTTTTGTTTTCCCTGCAGTTATTTTCTGAAGTCCAGCCCTTCTACAGAAAACATGCAGTTCCCATCACTGTTTTCACATCAGAGCGGGAAGTCCTGTAACACTGCAGCTGCTGTTGGCCTCACTACATCTCTGATGTCTGTTCAAGAGGATATAAACTCAAATAGGTAACCCTGTATTTTCTGCATAGAAGTTACTCAGGTTCTCTGCAGGTATGCATGTATTCCTTATCAACAGAAATAAATTAAACATACTCTCTCTGAAGAGGAGTTGATTTGAGAGAGAAGCTCCTTGCTGTCTCTCCCTTATCTCTGAGCTAGCAACATCATGCTTTTCCAGCATGGTATTCATGTCCCTGATATAAAATTTCACATAGGCATCTGTAATTCTGCAAATGTTATGAACTCTTTTTAGGATGTTTGTGTTCATTATTAGTGCAGGGAGGAGTAAAACTTGCACTGTAACATGAATGAGTAGGGTAGGTGATGAGGTAGTAGTTGTCAGGTGGATTATTTTTCATTTATTTCTTTCTGTGTACATGTCTGAATTCTCCAAATAAAATAAAAAGCTGAGATTCTTAACTTTTTTTTTTCCTTTTTTTTTCCTCCCCTAGCAAGTCTAAGCAGCATGACAGTATTTGTGCCAGAAGTATCCAGATCCCCTCAGGAAGAAGACAAAATGCTGCTGGGTCAGAATGCACAAGTCACCCTGTAGCAAGGAGTATCAGTACTTTTGGTCCATTGGAAGAAGATGAGAAGGAAAAGCAGAAGATGAACCATATCATTCCTACTGGTAGCCTGCCTGCTACTTTGCAAGGACCAACAGTGTGTAATTTTTCTACATTAAATGTCTTTTTAAGTGTGCAATAGATTAATGTGAAAGAGCATGAATTAGGAGAACAGGAATCATCATCCCAAGTGATGACAACTGCTAGGATTTATTTAAACTATACTAGATACAACTTCCAGATGTTGGTGTGGCTCATAAGGAACAAATGCAGTGATGAGACTTTGTGAAGATAGTTACATTCCAACTAATGGCATTCTTTTCTCTTTTTTTGCCACAGGATTCCTTGGGCCTAGAATGGCGCTTACCTAGTCCTGATCCTATAACAGTTCCTTATCTCAGTCCTCTAGTGGTATGGAAGGAGCTTGAGACCTTACTTGAAAATGAAGGGGATCATGCAATTACGGTGGCAGACTTTGTAGATCATCATCCTATTGTGTTCTGGAATTTGGTGTGGTATTTCAGACGCTTGGACTTGCCCAGCAACTTACCAGGATTAATCCTTTCTTCTGAGCACTGCAATAAAAACTCCAAGGTATGGAATCAGATAGGAAATAGTGACCTGTGATAAATACTTGTTTTCCCATATAAAAATTTGTCAGATAATATAGAAATGTGTCTTAACAATATGCTGGGCCCAGTCCAGAATTGGTAAAGAATGTGTCCACTGAAGGAAAACACGCGTAACTCTGGAACGTGGGCTCAGCAGTACTCGTGTGGAGTGTTCAGCTCTTACTAGTCACACTGCAATTTGTGATCCTCAGTTACAAAGAAGATAAGTTTCTAGTTGGTTACATTGCTGTATGACTACCTAACGTCCCCTTCCTTCTACTGCTTATGACTTTAGGACTGGAGGGAGGTATGCAGAATACTCATTTGTTGTGCCACTGACATCCTGCTCAGATTTATCTTTCCCTGGGTTTACAGCAGTTTTGATATTAAAGCTTCTTACCTATAGCTGTGAAGATATATTTTAAGATACATTTTTAATACAGAAGTCCTCTGTCATGAGTTAGTAATAAAATATCTTTATGTATGCATTTTCCTGTTCAGATTCCACGGAACTGTATGTCAGAGGACAGTAAATATGTTCTTATTCAGATGCTATGGGACAATATGAAATTGCATCAGGATCCAAGGCAGCCTCTGTATATTTTGTGGAATGCTCAGAGTAAGCTTCGTTTCCTGTGGTTCTTTGGTGTTTGTTTTTAAAGAACAGTTCTCATTTAGAACAACTGAAGAATGTGTTTTGAAAAAAAGATATCTTTGTGGATAGTTCACGCAAGATACGTGACTGATTTTTCATCCTACTACTTTTTGTCTTGCAGGTCAAAATCGCACTCTTTTGTTTGAGAGTGAGTGTTCAGTTCTGTGTTGCTATTCTCAGTTTGTGTGACTTGTTTTGGGAGGGAGGGTGCTTGTATGTTTAGCACTAAACTGCTTGAACAAGTTTAATTTTCCAGCATAATTGCTTCAGATCATTGACCAGTATCTCTAGTGGCTATTTCTCCATTGGGAAGGGAGGAGTAAGAGGGAATGTGTTTCAGTGATAACACTGAACTCACATTGACAGCTCATCCACTTAGCTTGGTTTTTTTATTTTCAGAATTTGCTTACTAAGAATTTTGTTGCCGGTGTTGGATCATGTGCCTGAAAATCGCTCGTGACCCATTACAACTCTGAGTTTTCTCTTATGTACTTTTTTGTTGCCTTATGTTGATATTATTTTGACTTGATAGTTATTATTCTTTGTTCACTACGTATGTCAACACTTTCACAGCTTGTGTAGCCTCCCACCTTTTTTAATAACTTGTTTCACTAAGAATCTATTTATCCTTACAGCATTTATAATGTTTTTCAGCCCAGAAGTACCCAATGGTCCACTTACTGCAAAAAGATGATGACTCTTTTAACCAGGAGCTGTTGAGAAGTATGGTGAAAAGCATTAAGATGAATGATGTGTATGGACCAATGAGTCAGATATTGGAGAGGTTGAACAAATGGCCACATATTAAAAGACAGCGGTAAGAATACAAACCTGGCTGACTGGAGCCAAGTTAGACAGTCATGTAGCACTTTTTTCAGCACTGTTTGCAAGTTTATTGCTCAGTCTGGTAAATAGTCTTCTTTTTTGTGATAATTTTCACAAAATGATTTAGGAAAAAAATAGAGAAGCTGATTTTTACCCTTTCATCTCTTTCTCCCCTTTACAGCCACCTATTTTTCTTACCTGTGAAGGATAGAAAATCAAGTAGGGACTGTGTATATTTCATTATTAAATGTTGTATTTTTTATTTCTTTTTTAATCCAAAATACCACAACTTGTTCCTAGCATTCTGTTTGGTTTTAAGTGCCCAGTAGGGGAGCTAAGAAGAGAGGGTAAGTCTCAAATTTAGGAAGGTTTTTTCCCATTGGCAGGGGAATTAATGAAAAGGTATTTCCTCTGCATTTGTATTTCTTGCCTGGGGGTCCTGATTTTTATTTTCAGTAAGACCTAGAGCAGCCACAGCACTGACAAGGTATTTATTTACCTTGGTTTACAGGTGGCAATCTGGAATTATTTTTATTTCTTTACCTTGCTTTGGAAGTGGCAATCTCGGGAATTATGTTCAGAATGACACCTTAAAAAAAAAATTAAGTGCTCTTTAAATGCTTCAATCTGTTTATAATCTAGAATGTTCTGTGGTATGTTATTGCAGTATACCAACTGACGTTTCATTTGACAATTTCAGGAGCCTTTACAGAGAAATACTGTTTCTTTCACTCGTTGCCCTCGGAAGAGATAACATTGACATTGGTAAGTTCTATCAATCATTCAAATAAGCACAGATGATGAATGTATGCAAACTAGTTTCTCAGCTTCCAAAAAACCCCACCAAATCTGTACATCAGAATTGTCCCATTTTATGGTGAGTGCTGAATAAAACAGTCTGTCCAGTTATCTTCCAGTGATGAGGGTACCAGCTGTCACTGTGTTTGGGTAGTGGTGTGGAACGGGGTCTGTAGAGGTTCTCTTTCTATTTCTGCAGATGCTTTTGACAGAGAGTACAAAATGGCCTACGATCGTCTCACAGCCAATCAAGTGAAGAACACTCATAATTGTGACAGACCACCGAGTACTGGAGTGATGGAATGCAGGAAGATTTTTGGAGAACCATATCTTTAAATATACCTAGGTAAAGAGGTGATATCTACAATGTATACCCGTGTAAAATAACCACTTCAGTCACGAGGAACATCTCAAGTCTTCAGTGTTCAAGAACGTACGTACGAATGTACAGAAGGCCTCGGAAAAATTAGGCCTGTCTACAGTTGTGGAAATGGACCAAGTGAAAAATGGGCCAAATGTTAGTTCCACATCCCTTGTCCTTTCTGCAAACCAACATGCAGAAAGGAAGAGTCTAAACAAAATCATTCTTTAACTTGGGACAGCATATTATGGTTCCCTCCTTTAAAAAAAAAAAAAGGAAAAAAAAAAATAACAGGTGGACAGAAACAATGCACTGAAACTAATGTGAGTGAAGTAAATTCTTCAGAATCTATTGTTTACATAGAATATTCATGATGTTATGAAGAGCATACAAAGTTGTATTATACATATTTTAAATTGTTTATAGTAAGTTGATATTTTTTTAAGTTTTTTAAATTACTGGAGTGAATTTTAAATGGACTTGCTGCGTAAGCAATACAGTGCTTATTTTTTTTGCAGTACACTGCTATTTATAGTAACTTGTCCAGTTACTTTTTGAAGAGTGATTTGTTTTTAAAGCCGAATAGAAAATGTTCACCTTCACCTAGACAGTGCTCTAGAGACAAGATTTCTCTCGTGCACCCGTGGAAAACGTGCTACCACAGCAATGGAAGGAAAGGTTTGGTAAGCTTCAAACTCACGAACACGCTGCTGTCTCTGTAAAACTCTTCTCTAGGAGTCTCCTTCTCTCCCTCTCCTGTGCCCTCCACTCCCTAGCAAAGAGAAAAGCATCTTGAAGAGTTCTGTTACAGAATCAGTCCATCTCTACAGTTGGCATTTGTCGGTGTGGCCTCATTCCTGATGCAAAGGGCAGCCTGCAAGAAGCTCGTCGTCAACACGAGGAGTCCGAAGTCTCGGTGGATGTGTTTGAAACACACTAAGTATGGCACGTACCTAATATGCTAATCCAAAGCTTTGAACTTCAGTACATCCAGCAAACTTGCTACAGGGAATATATAGGGAATGTAACTTATCGGGGCAGATTGTGCGTAGATAAATGTACCTGGGCTCTATTTCACAGGCAAAAAAAATTTCTTTTTTCTTTTCACCACAAGGAGTTTTTCTTCACAGAAAAAGAGTTGGAGTCATGCCTCTTGACTCATGTTTTCCTGTTCTAGAGGTATAAACAGCTGGTTTGTGCTCTCAGTCTCACAGCAGCTCCTCACCAGAAGGTAGGCAACAGAGAAAGCCTGGTATGGAGGGTGGGAAAGCAGACATTGAATTGTGTAAAACACCCAAAACAAATTAAACCGTGCTTTCATAAGTAGCTTTATTTTAAGAAATCTTAATGGTTTCCCAATTCTAATTTCTTTTAGCTGTTACTCTTATAATACTTCTGAATATTCAGCTGTTACATTAGATTTTAAACTGCCTACCAGCAGTTACTTGTTAAAATCTCTTTAGTTTGCGAGTGTAATAATACAGCAATATTTAGTTGGGCAGAAAGGAGATAAACTTTAAAGCTCACTTTTACTTTATTAAATGAAACAGAATAAGCCTCTTAGAGTCTGAAAGGAGAAGAGATTCTGCTATGAAGCTCTATAGAACCTCCTCCCAGACCTCTGTCCAGCAGTAACGAGGTGCTGCCCTAAGGAGAAAGTACTTAAACTGTGTAGAGCTACAGGTATATGCTGATGAGGACTGCAAGATGCGGTCTTGTTGGATACAGCTTTCATTGGGTAATACCTCTTCTCTAATTTGCTGCTAATTATGTAGCTGACCTTTTCAAAAGTATCTCCCCACCCCGAGGTGGAGCTGGCAATGCTACACTTACCAACGTTTTTCGGGTTTAATTTATTTTAGCAGTTTGTGATGCTCTCTTTCACTTGTAAAGTAGTCCTCGTGCATGAAATACAGCTACGTTTTTCACCCAGGTTCCTGGTGAACAGTGTATCAGTGTTGGGCGGATACCTCCCCCACTTCATTCTTCTGAACCCTTGTGGAAAAACACCAGGTTATTTTTGTACCGCGTTCGCTGTCGGTCCCTGTACGTGTGCACGTGTGCTCTGCGCTGTACAGTTGGAGCGCGGTTGTTGCTGTGTCTATGAACTCAAATACCTGTCTGTGCTGTGCAGGAGGTCACGCTCCCAGCTCTTTGCAGTTCTGTTTCCCCACGTCATTTACCACTTGGGGCAGCCACTGTTTTCTAGGACCTTCAAGCCATGAAGGAGGGCAAGATGCTTTTTCCAGAGCTGCTGTGGTGCGTTAGAGGTACTGAGCTATGAAGCAAGCTTCAGACTGCCTGTTGTAGTCTGGTGGAAGCAACTGAGCCTGGTCTCTAACCACCTCTTGCTTACTAGAACACGACACTGCAACTGTGTGTGCCAGCACAGGAGTAGATGCAACGCTTGTAAATCGTGACCCACTTCCTCCATTCTAGTCCCAGCTCTGTTGTAAGTACTGCCGACTGTCTTCAGGCTTAGAAAGCCAGCAAGTAGGCCACTTTGAATGCAAGTCCTGCCAGTATTACCAGAAGAGTAAATACTGTACCAGGGGAAGGGTTGTACAGGCACCCTCAAACACTCTCACTGTGTTCTTGCACCCCTGAAGCATTGCTGATGTTTATTTGGGTGTGCTTTGAAATTACTATATCATGTTCATCGAGTGAAGTCATTCTACTTAATGAATTCTTTTAAGTCCGTTGCAAGTCAGTCCACTGTAGAAATACAATAATAAAATATAGTTGGAATAGTGATAAACTTTAGGTGGGAAATTTTCCTCATTCAAGTCATAATGTTCAAAATGTAAGTCCTGAGGTGGATAATTTTTAAGCATCGTACAATTCAGTGTTGAAACAGTTTTCAAATCTCACTGTCCTTTATTAGAAAAGCAATTTGAGTATATTTTCCAATACTGCAAAGATGGATAAATAAAATATTTGAGACATATTTTCAATTTAAAATTTTGTATGAACTGAATTTTCTCCTTTTGTCTACTAAATAATGCTTATGTCAGAAACCTGAAACAAAGGTTTTACATTTGCAGTGCAATATATATTTTGCTTTACTTATGGTTCCACTGGAATAATTATTGGAGATGAAATACTGAAATGTGAATAGGAATTGTGCTGTTTCTCTGACACTGCTGTTTCCCATTTTGAGAAGGTTTGCTGTTGATAACAGTTACAGCCCAATGAATTAAACTGCCACTGGCAAATTAAATGATTAGTACCCCAAGAAAGAAAAAAATTCTGCCTGGAAAATCTTTGGATAACAAATGGGAGATGCAAATATTAATAACCAGAGGGGTATTTCTGGCTATTATCTCACTGGGATTCAAAAATGGTACTTTGTTAGACTGCAAGCAGCACTTTTTAAATGAATGGTTGTAGATTTGTAAATATGTAATGTTTAAATTTTATTTACCAAAAACCAATATGTTGGATGTTTGCTTTGGTTTGTAGTTCCTTTCAGATATGCAAAGTCAGTGTTCACAATGTTAAGTTTTGGTTTTGGTTTTGGTTTTTTTCTGTCTCATCCAAAAAAAGAAAAAAAGTTTTACAGTGAGTTCATAAAAAGCTTAAAATCTTTCTGGTTATTTTCATTAACATTTTATTAGATAGATTAGAATGACAGAAATGTCTGCAACTCTCAACTACATCGTTTGCTCCCGTGAGGCATTGTTAACAATAAACCTTCCAGGTTTGTTGATAGCTGATGTCCGTGGCAGTTTTTTGTGGTGTAGAAGACAACCAGAATTAGTGCTGGATACAACAATCCGTACAATTTAGGGATCGTGTTGGGGTGAAAACCAAACTCAAGCAGTTCAGCAACTTCTTGTAGTGTTTCTGGTTCCTGGTGTGAGTGTTTCTCGGTGGTAACGTGGTGTGCTAACCCCAGCTCTTTAATCTTGTTACAGTAAGATGTAAATCCCTGTCACCTCACACTGGTGTGGTGGCACATAGCGTAAGTTTTGAGGAGTGCTGCAAGACCAGGTACAGATTTAAAGGGAGCCATGTGGAGAGCTTTTGGGATTGCTCTGAACCCTCACCTCTTGTGTTCTTCTGCATGCAGAAATCACTCGCTGCTTCGCTTTTGCCTTGCAAACCTCAGCGTGATGTTTCCCACAGCCTTAAGAGGGCCGACAAAAAGCAGTTCCTCTGCAGTGTGTCCCATGTTCTTGGAGGTATGCGTAGAGAGCCAGTTGTGGTTGCATGAGAGCAGCATTCACTGAGAGGATGAAAGCTACCCCTGCATCAGGAAGTCGTGGCAAACGAGCTGCAGCGCCAGCCGCAGGAACCGCTGTGCTCGTCGCTGATAGGCGCAGTGCGGAGCTCACCTCTGAGCTGCAGAGCGTGCGTCCACACAGTGGTTTTAAGCAGCATGGTTCTGTAAAGGCAAGCCACAGAGGTCTCATTCTGCTCCCACGGAAGTCAAGTTCATAGATTTCGGTGAGTTTGAGCAGTTTACTAAGTGATTTAGGGTGTGTTCCTGCAAGTATTTCTATAATGAGTAAATATTCTGCGCTGAAAATGAGCTCCAGTAACTTGAGGGCATCAGCAGTGCTGAAAACTTGATGCATCTGTATCATACCAGCCTTGCTGTGAATGCCTAAACGTGTATGTCATTGGTCACTTGGTTACCTGATCTTCTCTGAGCCTAAAGAAAAACAGTAGAGGCTGACATACCACTTGAGATTTATTTATCAGATTATCTTACTCATGGCAAGTTGGTTACAATTCTGGCTGCTTTTTTTTTTCAGTAAAACAGGTTCTCCCTTAAACCCCTGTTGCTGTTGCTGTACGCTCACATCCACCTGGAACTGTCCCAGCATCATACTGACACTGGGCAGGATATGATCTTGTCTTCCAACATCACGCTGATGATCAGAAACACAAAGTAAAGAGCAAACATAGTGAGCCCCAGTAGCTTGTTCATTTTCCATTTACACAAAGCGATGGAGACAATCACAAACAAGAGCATGAGGAAGAGGAGAACGATGGCGCAGAACAAACCGTTGCTACTGACTGCCACCGAACTGAGTCCGTTGAAGACAGAATAAAGGAACCAAGGAACTGGCAAACTGCAAGGAAAGGAAAAGGAATTGAAAACAATGTTTTAAGGCAGTTCATTTTCTGCATCATAACTAAGACAATTTTTCCAAGCTCTTGCAGAAACAGATGCATGTCTGCATTCAGTGTAATTCAGCGTAAATCTGTAATTGGTGTTATACTTGTCAAAAATCACTGGCGTGGTCATTGTGCAATCCCAAGAATTCAAAAGGGTTTAATACCTCTGAACTAAGTTTCT
This sequence comes from Chloroceryle aenea, assembly GCA_013399075.1. Taxonomy (NCBI): domain Eukaryota; kingdom Metazoa; phylum Chordata; class Aves; order Coraciiformes; family Cerylidae; genus Chloroceryle; species Chloroceryle aenea. The sequence goes on from VWZY01000537.1 coordinate 665,842, forward strand.
CGGTGTATTAGGGTGAAGAGGGTAAGTCCTGAGGCTTTATTGAGGAGAGCTACAGATCTATTCCATTTTTTTTGTCCTGAAAAGTCAGTAATAATCTGTTGATTCAGAATTAGGTGAAGATGATAGATTAAATTATAAAAAAATCTGTCTTTCCTGGCTGGATTCCGTTTAAAAACCAAAAGGAACTGCTTGCCCAGCTGCCCTTCATTTAATTACATCTAAACTGAACTTAACTAAGACCTTGTTTGGACTAAAACCAGCTTTGTATTTTAGGAGAAACGCCTCTAGCATTGAACTGATACTCACCCGACGGTGATGTCGAAGATATTGCTGCCTACAGAACTGGAGACAGCCATGTCACCTAAGCCTTTCCGTGCAACAATGACACTGGTGATCAGGTCAGGGATAGATGTTCCTGCTGCCAGGATGGTTAGCCCCATAATTTCCTCTGATATCCCAATTGTTTCCCCGACCTAATAAACATAAAGGAAGTCAGGAAGGGTCGTGCAGTTTTTGAAATGTGGAATTTAATTGCTCAGTTAGGAAAGGACTTTTTAAAGGTCATCTAGTCCTGAATGCTCTTAAAAACAGTGGCAGTTTTCTGCTTTATAGGATAACAAGTTGCATTCTGTGGTGTATTTCTGCTTTATAGGATAAGAAGGTACATTCTGTAGTGTATGCTGACCTTGGATCTGCTCTGTAGCGTAGGGCATCTGATCACACTGCTGCCAAGACTAAGCAAGGTCACACCAGTTAGAGTATAATTCTTCTGTCCTGTGTTCTGGATGTCTCCTACTTTTCCCTCTCCAAATTTAACATCAGCTCCATATGATCCAAGAGCTTTGGGAAATGACAGATTTATGGCTCGATCAGCTATACCATGAATGTGTGATATATCACTAAATACGAACTGTGGGTCTGACTCTCCAAGATGCAAGTGTTATTTCCCAGAATGCCAGGTGAACAATTAAGGCAATGGGAGTTGAGATCATTTAGTAGCTCCCAGAATCAAAACCTGTATTTTCTGAGAATTTTAATTAGGTAAAGGATAATTATGTTCTGCACAGAGGCATTCATCAATGCAAGGGCAGTATTAAGATAAATCTTGATGGCACTTTTCCTTTCATGAGTGCACAAATTCCCTTGGAAGCTCTTGGAAAAGAATGACTCTTTGTCAAATGGAAAAGAATGAAATTGAGAAGTCCCTTTTGGGTCCCAAGAAAACAAAGTTTCTACTGTTGTGATGGATGACTGTGGCTGTAATACGTCAGATAAAAAGCCACAGTGACACTGTTCCCTCCCTCTCCATCTACTCGTTCTGAAAGTGTCTTGTTGGCAGAGAGAAAATAACCCCCTCACCTGGTGAGCCCACCACACCATCAGGTATGAGAACACAGCGATCCAGATGATGGAGCCGAAAAACGTGATGACAAAGAATTTTTTGGAGTCCTGTTAAAATCAAGTTTGAAAAGGGAAAAAAAAAATTGAGAAGTTTCAGGAAAGTTAAAAATCCCCAGTGAAAATGACTCACCTGAAACTCTTGACAGCAATCAATTGCTTTAACATGCACCCTGCTCTCTCTAATTGGATTTATTTTTTGTCAGCTTGATTCGATGACCAGCAGTTGCTGGTCTTTTGTGATTTATTAAATGAAGTCTCTGGAACTACATTACACTGCAGCTGGGGCTCCTGCCCCACTCCCTGCAGCATTAACAGCACTTCAAGTGTGCAGAGACTCTAGACACAGAAAAATAGAACTGGGGACTCTTGCTGAGAGGAAATCTATAGTTCAGTTAATGAATCCAGTAGCAGAAGGAAGATAGATTCTTACTGGATTTCTAACGTCGGGCATAGTGCTCCAGAGAGGGAAGACAATGGGAAAGAGGAAAAGGTAAATTGCTTGTTTCTTCCTAGTGTCTGGCCATGCGAGAGATAATGGCTCGTCCATGTCATCATCTTCTGTGCTGTCATCGTCGCTGTCTTCCTCACTGGTAGAGCTGCTGTCTTCTGAGGTGTCACTGTCTGAAGAGGGCTGTAGATCAGGGAGAAAAAAAAGACAGTCTGGTTTTGCACAGAGGAGCTGCAGGGCATTTCTTTAGCAGGCCTTGCCCCGGCAGAGGTCATGTCTGTGATGAGGGTGAGGGCAGCCATAGCCCCCCTCTTGCCATTACGGGACAAAGCCCAGGCATACACTGTCTTGGGCCTTGTGTCTTACAAGCTAACGTAGCAAGCTGAACGTATTCGTTAACTAGAACCAACTTTTAGTTGGGGTATTGACACAAATACTTCCAGTACCTCTGAAAAACTTTCCTCATCAGAACAGACAAAATAATCAACTGAAAAGAGGTCAAGAAACAAAACAGAAATGTGCTGATGAACACAGGACAGGCAGCTAGTCACTTCTCCCCTTATGCTGGAGTAGACCTCTGGCCTCAGAAGAGTCATTGGAGGAGAAAATACTATATAGCATCAGTTGGCATCATATTTTGGACCTGATTTGTAAGCAGAAAAGTTTCAGCTTACACCTTAATATATCTCATCGCTAGACCTGCAGTATTTATAGTTGCCATGGGTTGGGTCCCAAAGGCTCTAGAGAGGGAGGAAGGAAAGTACAGGTGAAGTCTGGTCTGGACTGAGTGCTTGCTGCCAATGAGTTTTGTTTCAGTACCTGTCCATCCTGTGCTGCCTCCACCTGCTGTTTGCCTTTGCTGGGTTCAGAGTCGCTGGCAGGAGTTACCTGAACAGTGCTCGGCGCCTTCTTTTCATCTTCTACTAAAAATGAGGAGGAATATGGGGTTCAGTCACATTAACATCAGGCACTTGTCCTCCCCTCGCTCACCAGGGAGGTTTGAGCATTTTGTTTTGGCATTTCCAGTTACACCCAGTCTGCTTAGGTTTTCTGTTGGCCCTTTCATCTCCTGTGAAGTGTGATCACTAAAAGCCAGACAGAGTCTGGCCCACCTGGCATCGCATGATACACTAAGTGATGCTCCTCTGACCTTCTGCCTGCAACTGCTGTAAGAGGCACTTGCATCACAACAGAGAAATGCCAATTATCTGATCTCCCAACTGTTGTGTGCTGCTTGGCTTCAGTCTGGATTCTGAAGATCATATCGAAGCCACCCCTAAAAGGCAGAAAGGATGTAAAGCTTTGCTTCCCTTTTTTTTTGTCTGAGCATGGCATTCTCCATGCTGTTTGAGGCTTCTGAGAAATGGCTGTTGGGTGCTGCCAGACTTTAATCCCTAGTCATTGGGTAGGTGTTCCAGTGGAAATAGAGAAGTGCTGACACACACAAGGAAACAACCACGCTGTCCTCTGGGCTGTTCCTGTGTAGCCATGAGGAACGGGCACCTGCGTTCGGAACAAGATGGCAATGCAGGTAACGCAGAGCAGAGGTAGGAGGGAGTGCCTGGCACTCTACCTGGTCACAGCAAGGGCCCTTTTCTGACTACTGCAGTTGAGGTTAAGGGCTCCCCTCCACCTAGCCAAGTGTCAGATCGTGTTCTCCCGTGAACTGTACCAGCATGGGGTGTTACAGGGTGTCTGATCCTGAACTGGGTGAGCTGATCCAGTGCAGCTCCTCACAACTGCACCAGGCAGTGAGTGTAGAGGGGAGATTGTCAGAAATGTTTGTTTTCAGTGAGTGCCATTCATGTTTTCTGAAACCAGGTCTTAAGAGAGTTCACCTGGGATGCTTTCAAAGTGGGAGCCAGAGCAATAGCACTTCTGGAACATGCACAGCTCTCTGTGCACCAGCAAAGCTTGTGGAGCATTCAGTGAGGTCACTGTGGTGCTGATGACCCCCACTGAGAATTTGTTACTTGAACAGTATGATCCACGAGTTTGGCCTCATTCATATTCATTGTGAGGTCCTCGGGTCCCTGCTGTATTGCAGCAGGGTGCTTGTGGAGGTGGGATCTTCCCCACAAATCGTTTGATTGTTTTCCAAGATCTCCAGCCTCGCTGACAGCACAGGGGGGTTGTAGAACAGGCCAACTGCTGCCTCTGAACCAGCTCAGAAGTCTGAGCATCTATCAGTAGCAACGAGGAAAAACTAAAAGCTATTAAAAGGGAGGATTCACAGACCCTTAGAAAAGATATAGATGGAGTCAGTGTGGCTTTTCTCTCTGGAGGAACTTTCCATGCTCCTCTGTAAATGTGCCAAATTTCTAAGCTAAAGTGGAGGTACTTTATTTTAACAAACACCTCATTTGCAGGGTCCACCAAAGATAAGCAGCACCCAACTGCTGTCTGTAATGGCCTGATTTCCCCTCTTCCACCCTTCTGCTGGCAATTTACACTCCATCCTTGTAGCACTTTGTTTGGATGCTGCCTCACTAACCACTCCTAGGCTCCTGTGGGGATGGCTTTTATTGCCCACTGTTAGCGTACATCGATTGATTTCTGCTGCATTATTACAGCAGCCATCTGTGACCAGCAATAACAGAAAATTTGCCTTAGACTATAGTGTTTCTTTGCCAGCCCTTGGGCATTGAGTGCTGGGAACTGCAGTGCAAAATGAGGTAAAAACCACAACTCTTTCTGCACTCACCTTCTGGTTTTGATCCTTGCCCGGCTGACGTCTGGGCTTTGGCCTTGGCTATGGTGCTCAGCATGTCAACCCTGTCTTTAAATTTTCCTGTGGATGAGAAGGATGCATTCAGCAGCTGCTCAAAGCCCCCCTTTCCCTGCCTCCCCCCAGCACCCATGTATTTTCTCTCCTTGTTCATGGACTGCAGATGATGTTGACTTGGGAGTTGTCTTGCTGGCTGTGGCCCTCGGTTTTGGCTGGGGCTGGTTGATCAGAGCTGTTGTATTTGGATGCTTAGTACTATGGCAGTTACACCAGCAATTTGATGTGTAACCAGTACTTTCCTATTTAAAAGACAAGCTAGAGGGAAGAGAAATCCTTTCCAGATGAGTAACACGGGAGATAGCTGTGCTTCACAGGAAGCAAGTGCAGAAAGAACAGAGGAGTTCCAATTCAATATCATTTTCTTCCCAGAGGACTGTTAAATTTTTTTTTTCAGGATAGATTATGTACAAGCTGAAAATGACACCTTCCTTCTGCCATGTGCCTGTAGAAGAGGCTTTATTGTGCTGCTTGCAGCCTGGTGGCCTAATGGTAAGGAAAAAATAATAACCTTTTATCTTCCAGTAATCTGGAAAGTGATTGGTTTCTCTAAGTATACATGACTGTCTCCTCTGCTGGAGTTAATCTAAATTCTTGGTGTCTGCTTCCAGTGTGGTCCAGACTACCTGAGAAATCATCTTCATCAGTGCAATGTCCTGCAGTTGTTCCTGGGGCTGCTGAGGATGACTGCCACTGTAAACTGTGCTCTGTTTAGCTGAGATGCTTTTTCAGTGGTTTAGAGTGAAGCTGTGTGTGCTTCTCCATAGTTGGGTGATGTGCTCAAATATTTGAACTTCTACTCTCATTGGCTCAAAGAAAAATCTTATTTTGCTCTAATCTCTACCTTCTGTCGAGCTGCCCACCCAGCAGCTCAGCTGAGGGTCACAGGGTTTGCACATGGACAGTAGCCAGAAGAAACTGGCCACGCCGTGCTTATGTGGGGCTGTAAATTAATTTCCTCTGAAAGTTTTATCACACTGATTTAATCTACTGTACTGTTGACTATGCAACCAGAACGTGCTGTTGTCATTTGCCTCAAGGGCAGGGCCCTGCCACTTTATTCATCACCATGATATGGAGTTAATAGAAATAGCAGGTCCGAGGCCCCGAGCTGTGCAGGCAGATCTGCCATTCTGAGCTGAACCCCGTGAAAAGCAGGAGACTCTGGTCTATGTCCAGTAACTGGGACTGGCTCAGGCATTAAGGTCTCTGGGGATGAGTTCTATTCTGATGAGATTCCTGTTACCATCTGACAGAAATATTTTTCACCAGCCAGGATTTCCACTGAACACTAGAACAGCTGGACAGAGATGAAACGATGAGCTCTTCTCCTTTGGAAGGCTGGCTGGGACTTTTTCATGCTCCCTGACAGTACTGAAGCCTACTAGAGCAGGTGTGAAGCACCATGCTTCATTCTCCCTCTGCTGATGCTGAGCGTGAGCATACCCACCAGTGCAGGCCAAAGAAGAGGTGACCTTTTGCTCTAACCACTGAGTAATGCATCTTTCTGTTCAGCTGTTCCCAGAAGCTGTTGCAAAAGCTTCTGTCAGCAGGGTCAGGGCGGTCAGGCTCAGCCAGAAAGAGATTATATAAATTCAAGCTCCTGGCTTCCTGCCCTTGCATAGGCTGCAGGCTTCGAGCAGAGCCTGGGAGCATCTCTCTGGCAGGATAAACAGATTAGGTCGAGGCCACTATCCAGTGCTCATGAGATCAGCCTCCTTTAAAAAGGTGTTAATTCCTCTGACACACATTTCCTGCAGGATGGACTGAGATTGGAGGAAGAGCTGGCTGTAAACTGGCCAGGTCAGCACGGAGAGGAAGGATATCTGTCAGCTCAGGCCCTGCCAGTGCTGGGGATTAGCTCCCCAGGAGCAGGGTGCTGCTGGGGCTCCCCAGCCCTGTGGGCTCTGAGCACAATCCCCTGGGCATTCACTGCTGGTGACACCGAGAGCCCCTCACAGGGGACACATCTGTGTCCAGGGGCCCTGAGGTGAATTGGGAAGATTCCTGTCCTGTGTGTGGGTTGACAGCATCCAGGCTGGACTTAAGCTGAGCTTCACCTTAAGTTTAGCTTTTGTGATTAACTCTTTGGCTCTCATACTTAATCTAATAGTACTAAGTGCAAACATGAACAGCAGGAAGGATTTTGTTTTTTTTCCTTTAAAATTTGGCATGAACCTGGAGGTTTTGGAGATTCTGCTGTTTAACAGAGGAGGTTAAAAAAACCCCAAAACCCTCACGATTCCTTTTCTATCATGAGTCTCTTAAAGCAAGGGACTGAAAGCTAATAGAACAAGGAGAAACTGTAGCTGCCTTTATCCTTGCAGCCTGAGACACTGCTGGCTGCTCTGCTCTGGTCTCATTTCCAAAATCATTAGCTTGTTAACTGGGGCATACTGGGGGGAGACAGCTCAGGCTACCTTACTGCTGGAGCCTTTTTCTTCACTCAAGAATAAAAGCAGCCTTTTGTCATCTTCCCTGGATGACTAGAGTTTAAAGAATAATCTGATGGTAAGAGGTTCAGAAATGAGAGGGTTCCTTGGGCTTTCCAAAAGCTTTGCTCCCTTTAACTCCACAAGAGTTCCCTCTGGCATCTAACTGGAAGATCTTGAAGAGAGCTCATGCTCTCCTTCTACAGACTTTAAAAGACAGTGGGGAAAAGACAGAAGTTGCTAGAAATTCTTCATTTAAAAAGTGTTTTGAAAATAAAAGCTTCTATCAGAAATGTCATTCAGGGTGCAATGTAAATGTTAGAACTTCTAAAGTAAACACCTGGTCTCCTGCAGACAGAGAAAAAGACTGAAGTAATGACCCTTTCCTAAAAGAATAAGAAAATGAGGAACAAAACAAAAACATTTTGAGTTTAATCAGTCTTTAAATGAGAAATTTTGTTTCACACAAGGGGTGTTGCTTTAGGAACAGTGAAACAAAGTTTGTATTTCAGACTTTTACTGTATTTCTAAGACCTCTGCCTCTAGAATTTGGTTTTGGAGAGCCAGTGCAGTTTTCCACATTTTGGACCCTTACTGCCCTGAAACTGCTGCTGTGCTGCCCAAGTAAAATGCAGCTGCAGCAGAAAGGAGGAAACCCCACCGAGATCCTAATTTCGGTGGTTAAGTTAAAATAGAATCATAGAATCATTTTGGTTGGAAAAGACCTTTGAGTTCATAAAGTCCAACTTAAACCTCAGCACTATATCTACATGCTAGGAACTCTGCAAGTTAGAAACTGCTGAGCAATAATTGGCAGCCTTTTCCTGTTGTAGAGTGTTCTTTAGCACAGCCTCTGATGATGCTACAGGCATTGGCAAGAAGCAGCAAGGACCCTTGAGGAAAGATAAATTGCTTTGGGATCATCCTGCAACCTAATTACAGCAATGTGCTTGGTACAGACAGCACTGCACACGCTGGGAAGAGAGGGATTTTGGTGATGGTCGGTGGGAACTGGGCACCCAGCTGTCCTGAGTACCAAAGGGCTCTGAAACTACTAACACAAAGGCTGCCCTTGCAATCCTGATAGGCTCTTCAGGTTCAAATCTTTTTTTTCAGAGTCATCCCTGGGATGGCACTTCATCTTTTTAGCCAAGATCTTCAAGGCACTTTGGTTTCTTGGTCTATTCCTAAATGATTCCTTTTCTCCAGACTCTCTTTAGGTATCAGTTTATCTAAGGACTGTCCCCTGCAGCCTGCACAGGACCTGGGACACCAGCTCCTTCATTCGGAGTGTGGTGCTGTTGTAATACCAGTAACTTTCTTGATCATTATCTTTTCTAAGGAGCCATCTCTGTTCTACCAGTGGAACAGGTAAGTACCCAGGGTACCCTTTAATTCACTGGCATTATTCTAGTATAGAGTAAAGAAATAGCAACCTTTTGGAGAGGCTATAACCCATCCTGGTACCATCCCTGCTCTATTAGACTTAACTACATATGGCCACACTCCCATCTAGTGGCTGTCACATACAGAGCCAGGAACTCAAAGTCTGCCTCGCTGAAGTGAGGGGGGAAGTTTTATTCCAGAGAGGATCCAAACTGCCCCCCCAGTCTCATTCATTCAGTACTTGTGTTAAGAACAGTCTCGTAAGCTGGGGCCAGGGCTTACAACTGCATTGAAAACCCCCCCCTCCCAGCAGTGTGTTCTGGGCTAAACTGGCTGGGCCAGTGCTGGAGCTCTCTCCTTGGAGTGGGCTGGCAATCTTGGGCCCCCACAACTCCTGCTGAGGTCCCAGGGGTTCACCAGGGCACCAGCCTGGGACCAGAGATCCAAGCGTGTGCTGGCCTGGGGTGGGCAGATGCTGCACAAAGACATTTAGAGGTCCAGGAAGGATGAGAAGGTGCTGGAAGCTCTCTAAGGGGACCCAGCCCCTCAGGTCTGGTGCTTTCTGATGCTAAAGGCAACAAGTTTTTGCTTTTATCTTTGTGCTGCTGATAACACTTTTTGTGTGGAGGAGGCAAGGGCATTAGAGGAAACCCTGATGAGTCTGGCTCTTGTTAGGCTGCTGTCTGTCAGGAACGTGATGGGTGGGTGCCTTCACTAAAATCCATCAAAGCAGATGTTTATCAGTCTTGCTGTCCTTACGGAGCTGCCTTTGTTGCCTGGATCAGTTTGCACAGCTGGGATTCTGATCTGGAGAGTCCTTTTTGTAACCTCTGTGATAGACACGAGAGGTGTTGATCTGCTTAGCTTCAATCTCTCTTTGAATGGACAACAGATAATCTCTTTAGAACAAGTAGGGCAGCAGAGGGGTGGAGCATGTGCTGAGCTAGGAAAGAAAATCTACAAAAGGTTGCTTTTTAACATGAATGGAAGACAAACCTCCACACTCTGGATTAAAGCTGAAACAAAGCAGCATGTTAGAAGCTTGTGTGCAAAGACCCTGGGTCTGCCTGGAGAAGTGGCATCCCTGCAGCCTGGGTGGTTTAAAAAAAGATATCTTAGTCCTGGGCTGATCAGCCCTTGGCACTGGGGAGCTGGCAAAGTGTGGTGGGTGCAGGTTCCTCTGACAGCGATGGCAGCGTGGTGTTGCAGGTGGACTTTTAGAGGTGCTCAGTGTTGCTCTAAATCAAGTCCAGATCGGCGTAACTGTCATAACTGGAACACGCTGTGTGTCTTAGATCTCAGCTGGGATTCTAACCACTGTCAAAGGGCTAATTCTTCAAGGGTTTTATCTTCTTTTTCCTCATCTTTAGTAAAGGTTTATGCCTTGCAAGGCCTGGAAGGTGTCTAGGTAATGAGCTCTCCCTGTGTTCATTTTCCCACTATAAATGAGGCTCATAAAGAAGTCGAGCATCTGTTTCTCAGAAACATAGCTGGCATTGAACGCTGCTGTTTTGAAAGTGGGATGAGCTCTGATCTCAGCAGAGGGAGGAAGATGTGACATGCTAGGAGATGAAGGAATCCCATAACTCACGTTTGCTGCCCTTGCTGTAGGAGACAGCAGAAGATGGGGGACTGCAGTGACAGCCACCACTTGCAGGAACCCCAGCAACAGCAACTGCTCCACGTGTCCTCAGCCCCCCTCAAGCAGCAGCTGCCAGTACAGCAGTAACCATTTTGGCACAGGCAAAACCCCAAATCCCTCAGGTGTGGAGCATTCACTCACCATCTGTCAGGGGGTCCAGGGTGTGGATCATGAGCTGGAAGATGGTGCTGCGCATCTGGGAGTTGTGCAGGGAGGCTGAGCTGCTGCCTCGCTGTAAGGCTGATGCAGGCTGTGGAGAGGTACAATGCAGCAGTCAATAGCAGTTCCCTTCTCAAAACATCTCCACCATTGGTTTGCCTCTGCCTTGGGGATGGTGTTTATATGGAGGCTGATCTCCCCAACCCGAGGAGCAGGATTCTAAACAGGATGGCTGTTCCCAGGATGGCTGTCAGCACTGGCTGTTCACAGCAAGACATGCTCTGGGGATAACAGACCAGCCTGTCCTTCAACAAATGGGAGAGGCTCACACAGACTAAGCAGCAACACAATGTCATTATAAATGATGATAATGAAGCATGCAGTGCTCTTAGTCAAAAACTTGTTCATAACTGGTAGATTTACATCCTGCTGCAAGTTAACACTACAGTCGTGGCAGGATGTCCTGGCTTAAACTCGACAGTTCTGGTGCTCTGTTCTTACAGTCAACACCAGGGTCCTAATGAAAACTGGCCATGAAACCAGGTAAGAAAAGTCATGAATTGCTCTACGCCTCTTTAAAGTGCAGAATGAATAGCACTCTGCTAGTCAAATCCACTTGGGACTTTGACTGGAGCTTCTTCTGAGGACACGGCTCAGCCAGGTGTCCTCTTCAGGACGCTGTGGATATTGTGCCAAGACGGCTGGGTCTTTGCACAAAGTAGGCTTTGGTCCAGGTTTCTTGGCACAGAAGTTGATGCTTTTATTCATGACCTGACATAGGGAGGGTTTCAAAACACAATGCCTTCAGAGCCCTGTAAAGTTCCTTAGACCTACCTGCAGCTTCTTCCCATCCACTGGCTTCTTTGTTCCATCATCCGCAACTGCCCCGCTGCTTTTCTGTGTGCAAGGGAGAACAAAACCGATTGAACTCCACTAATGTTGCTTTTTTCAGGATTTAATGAGAGCTCTTCAGCCTCCTGTCTGTGAGGAAGCAGGACAGCCAACAGAGGTGACTAGGCACGGATGCTACTGAAAGAGCTGAAGCCATGTGCTTGCTTTAAAACCATGTGATTTAACCATGAGAAACAGGATTTTAACTCCAGCTCCTCAGCAAGGATGCAGGTAACCAGAGGTGGACTCAAACAGCCTCTACCATGATTCCTGTAGATACAGGCAGCCCCAGTCATCACCCCTAAATATCTGTATCCTGACTCATTTTCCAGCAGAGGCAGAGTGAAGGTGCAAAGGGGTATTTTTTGCAGTGATCACCATTCCTTTCCATACAGGTAATGTTCCAGCAGCTCTCTGCTGTGCTACCAGAGTTCTCTGTACACTTAAAGAGAAGGGGTTTTTCCTTTGAGTCTGAAGGGCTGGCTTCAGTTTGTGATGATTGGTGGTGTGCACAGTGGTGTCTGTGTAGCTGTGCTACCCTGCACACGTATCCCACTGGAATCAAGCACACAAGCTTTCAGGTCTCTCAGCCACAAGCGCTGGCTGTAAGACAGGCTGGGAGGAGGCAAGAAAAGCACTTTCTCAGTTCTCTACCACTTAATATCCTCACTCCTCTTCCTTTCTTTCCTTAAACCATGTGGAGTGCCAAGAGCAGAAGGGCAAAGCTTGAGTGCTAGTGGCACATATCTGACCAGGAAAGCATGCCCCTGCCAGAGGACAGTGTGAAATCTAGTGGTGTCTAGCTGGCAGTAGCATAAGTCAAGGGGACAAAGAGGCAGTAGGAGAGATGGGGAGGGACGAAGGATAAAGAAATGGGCAGGTATATTCAAGAAGACAAAGCCCCACGTGTTCTGGGCATCTTGTCTTGGCCAGATTTGCTAGTCTGATAGGTCACTTTTAGGCTCTGGGAACACCTTTAGATACTGTTTTTGTGTGAACAGTCAACTCTGCCTTCAAAAGACACCGAGGGAAGGGCCCTGGTCTCAAATCTGGAGTGTGTAGTTACAGCCTGCACACCAGGAGCACCCAGAATCATCTCTGAGCATGCACAGTGCACGTGCTCAGTGCATGGAAATGGGTTTGGGGCATTTCCACCCCACTGCCCAGTCCTGACTGGGAGAGGTGTCAGGGGTTGGTTGGTTGCTAAAGGCTGCCAGATCCCCTTCCGTGCGGCACGCTGTGTAACAAGCAATGCTGCCAGCATCCCAGAAACAAGCCTGGCTTCAGAAAGGGAAAAGGGGATTTCTTCCAACATCTCTCATCTGTGAGAAGCTTGGACAGTGCCTCATACCCCTGTTTAACACAGAACCATCCAGTCTTGTTCCCAGACTGAGAATGTGCTCTTGCAAGTGGTTTGGTTCATTGGTGGGTTTTTTTTTAACTCCTTGAACAAAAAATGAGCCAGCACAATCCCACACAGGTCCTTTGAAAGGAGATAACTGCAACCAACACCTTTGCAAGGTCAGGGCTCCCATTTAGCAGCGTTCCCTAATTTCTTAGAATCAAGATTGCACTTTCCTCACTTTATAGCCATAACGATTGCCCAGCACCCGTATCCTGAGGTTTTGTTTGAATACCAGCTTTGTGAAGGAGCTGCAGCTTTCCTTTGTGGCTTATGCTAGTACAAATTATCTCCAGCTTGCCCTCTGAGCACTAAGGTCACCAACCTTCCGCATGTGCTCTGCCGATGCTGCCTGAACAGCATTTAGCTTCTTGTTCAGCTCCTGCTTCACCCACTGTTCGAGGTACACGTTCTGTTTCATAGTGAACACGTATGTGGCATAGGCAGTCAGTAAAAGGAGGCTTTCCCACCAATCAATGACACTGTCTAGGAAAAACAGGATGAGCATCAGTAAGTCTACAATGTAGAATGAGATGTCTCTAAATAAGGGCCACCACGTCAGGTGGAGGATCTCCCTCGAGAAGAGGGCACAGGTGCCAATGACAAAGAGGATATTAAACACTGCTGAGCCCACAATGGTACCGATGCCCACATTGCTGTGTGAGATGAAGACACCTATGAGGGAGGTGAAGAGTTCTGGTGCTGATCCACCTGCTGCCATGAAGGTGGCTCCAGCCACATCTTCAGAGATCTGCAACTTCTCTGTGATCACGCCCAAAGCAGGGACAAAATACTCATCACACACTATGGCCAAGGCCACAAATACATACATCATGCCAAAGATGTGAAGTACAACCCACCCTTGCCTGCGTTCTTCCACACTGAATAGGTCCTGGGGATATTCTCCTTTGGACTCGTATGGTGGCTTTTCATCTGGGTAGCTTTCACTGATGTTCTCTTGCTGTGGTGTTGTATCCACTGGTGTGATTGTCACACTTGGCTCAGGATCCACGTAGACACAGTGCTTTATTTTGGTTGCTTCCGTGACATTGCTTGCTAGGGCAGTCTTGTTGCTGGAGAGGTCCGTGGAGGTCACTTTGACACGGGCTGTGGGTTGAGGTGCTATGTGTGGTGCTGGAAGGGCAGGGGGGCTGAACTGGATCTGGTAGAGAGAGAGGACCAGCACTATGGCAAGCAAGAAGAAGATTCTGTTCCGTTGTAGCCGCCTTCTCCGCGGTAAATGCATTTCCTAAAGGTTTCAAAATCCGAGCCGTGTCCAGAAGCCTGGTTGGTCAGCAGGTTGCACTTAGAGCCACCATCAGAGTTTCTAGATGACCTTGAGCATCGGGAGTGAAACCGCAGGACGCAAACCATAGAATCCTGCAAAAGAAAAGCTGGTGTAAAAAAAAAAAAGGAAGCACTGCTACTTCCCACCATTTGGGTCATGGCACTTCCCTGACTGCTTTTCTATTTATTAATAACAAGAAATGGGCTTAAAGGAGTAGAGGAAGGTTTAGGTTTCAGTCTTCTTTTTTTGTGTGTGTTCTTTTCTTATGACTGCGGGCTATGCTGATTAATAAAGGTTTGACTTAACAGGGAGGAGTTGGCCGAGACAGTCCAATCTGAGTGGAATTCTGACTCCACCTCAAGCCCACACCCAGCAGCTATTAACACTTGTGTTTTCTCTTGAGTCCAGTTGTTATTCGGCAACATTAACAACCGGGTCAGCCTCTGCAGGAGGAGAGGATACAGCTTCTGGCAAGGAACTTACATTAAACTGCTAGAAAAGATGGCTCTCTGAAGAGAAGATCATGCTGTTAAAACCTCCCTCCTAACAGACCAGTAATTCTCCTAAGTGACCTCAACAGGAGGATGAAAACTGCTTGGTAGTTCCCAGCTCTGCTGCTCCGTGGATCCCCAGCCTCACACTCCCACAGAATCCGAACCAAGCAAGGGTGAGTTTGGTTTTTTTTTCCTTTCCCTTTGAGAAGAGCATGAGGAAGACTCAGTTCTAGTAAAACCAAGGGTGTTGAGCAGCCCTTTGTTTCTATGGCTACATCTTTTCAAGCCTTTCTGTAGAAATCAGAACTGGCAAAGTGGAATTATAATCATGGTTTTTATTAGAGGGCAATTAGCATATCTTGCATAATTATTTGAACAGCTTTTCAGAAAGGATAGCATTTGTAAATTCCAGAATGACGGAACCTGCAGTTGTGACAGCACCAAGACAGGGATTTTGGGCTGGGTAGAATTTATCCTTCAGCACTGCTTGAATGTTTTACCTTAGTACGTCCCCCTCCATGGGTGATTTTTCCCCCAGAGTGGGAATGTTATGATGTTTTTGAGCTGGATGCGAGTTGCAGTTTTGTTAGCCATTCCCAGGTGAGCTCCTCACCCAAGCCAGCACACACTGACCCTCTTGCATAACACCCAGTGAAGTAGTCAGCCTAAATTTCTGGCAAGACAGGCACTATTATCTTCTTTTAAGGGAGGATCACTAAGGCAACAGTAATAGAGGAGTGGGAATACCTAGATAAATAGATGATATAAGCTTTGCTTCTCATATGTAAAGAGAACATTAACATGGACATGGCAGAACTGCATAATACGTATAGCAACTTGCAAGTTATTAGTAAAGAGCCCTTCCTAACACAGATAAGTCAGAAGAATGGCATGGAGAGAACAGAAGATGTATGCACGCACTCCTATTTAAACACTGGCTTTACTTCTCCTCTCCAAAATGAGCTGCTTGCAAAGAGCTGTTTCTGCTTGCAAAGGCCTTTTGAAAGCAGAAACATATCCGAAGCTTGGATCAGTTGGAAGAGCTCTCCAGCCTGACACAACATCTGACTATTGGGCTCTTTGTTCCTCTAGTCTTGTAAGTTTAGCAGTTCTCTTACAGGTCAACTCCTTTCTCACTGGTTGGACTCTCTCAGTCATAAGATCTGAAGCAATGCAATGAACCTCCACAGCTTACCTTCCAATGATGCTGTCCAAGAGGAAGAGGAGCACCAAGGCTTGAGCGTAGTGGTGGAAGCTTCTTTGATACTTAACAGCCAGATAGGAGATGCTGTTGCAGGGAGAGGCAGATGAAAATGATCCCATTTTCATGATGCCTTTGCTGGCAGTTCTAATACACGAGAGGGTCAGGTGTGAAGGACATATTACTGGAGGAATAGCCAATCCAGTTTAATACCCGCAGTCCCTAAGAAGATTAAATACTATTGTATAGATTTGGGTCTGTCTCTGAAGCCAACATCTTTGTCTGCAGCCGTGGGTTATTCTCAGTATGAGGGCAGGTGATTATCTTTGTTACAAACTGTCAGATGAAGGCACCAGCTGTGAGATAGGGCTGATTGTCACGGCAGCTATGGAAGAGAACAGAGGAGGCAAATCACAACGCTGCTCTGCGCGGGGCAGTGCTCACTGAAACACGACAGCCTGCACGTAGCTTCCTTTTGAGGCATCTCCTACAGCCAGTGTACCAGACAAGCAGCTCTGTTGGCCTTTGCCACAGCATGAATCTAATTTGGAATGCCAAAGGGAGGTTTAAAACTTGCTGTCTCCTGGGAAAAAACCCTCGGCTCTTGCACCATGATCGCAGAGGCAGAGGGATGCTGCAGGTCCCAGTGCACAGGCAGTCCCTTGCTGTCAGAGCAACTTGAGGATGGTGTCAGCAGATCTTTTGTCCCAAGGGGCACTGATATGGTGCAGCTCCACTAAGGAAGAACCAACACCATTCCTGGCCAAAGATTTAACAATCATAACAATCTGATCAGCAGACTTATCCCTGGAAGTGTTTAAGGCCAGGTTGGATGGGGCTCTGAGGAACCTGGTCTACTGGAAGCTGTCCCTGCCTGTGGCAGGTGAGTTGGAACTAGATGGTCTTTAAGGTTCTTTCAAACCCATACTATTCTATGATGCTGTGAAAATGAGGATTTGATCATTTTAAAGCAAAGTGTTGCTGAAGGGCCAGTTTTTCAGGGGTACATCCACACTTTGCAATGGAGTTTATTGAATCCCCCTGTTCTTTCTTGCCCCTGTAGGTACGGAACCAGGAGAAGGAGGGTCACTAGGCAGCTGGGATGCTTTTCCATAAACTCTTCTCTATGCAGGGCAGTCTTCCATTGAATGGAATCCCAGACGGGTTTGGGTGGGAAGGGACCTTTCAAGGTCATCCAGTCCAACCCCCTGCAGGGAGCAGGGCCATCTGCACCCAGAGCAGGGTGCTCAGAGCCCCGGCCACCTCCCCTCCAATGGGGACAGGGATGGGGCAGCCACCACCTCTCTGGGCAGCCTGGGCCAGGCTCTCTCACCACCCNTCCCCACCCTCAGCACCAAAAATTTCTCCTTCTCTCCAGCCTCAATCTCCCTCTTTTAGTTAAAAACCATCACCCCTTGTGCTGTCCAACAGGCCCTGCACAAAAGACTTTCCTCATCCTTCTGACGGCCCCTTGAAGCATAGAAACACTGTCACCCCACCGCGCCCCTTTCCCTGTCCCGTGCCGTGTTACAGGCTCCTGAGTTCAGCTTTTACTGCTGAAAACCCCGTTTTCCCCGCCATGGGAAAGGCCGGCGGGGACCGGGTGGAGCCCGGGCCCTTCCGGCCTGGGCCG
>VWZY01000537.1:683345-703994 GCA_013399075.1 Chloroceryle aenea
AGCTCAACATGCCGGCGGTGGTGGGGATGGACGTGTCGCTCTCCATGACACGGCCGGTGTCAGTGGAGGGCTCGGAGGAGTACCAGCGGAAACACCTGGCAGTCCACGGCCTGACCATGCTCTTCGAGCACATGGCCACCAACTACAAGCTGGAGTTCACAGCTTTGGTGGTATTTTCATCACTCTGGGAGCTGATGGTGCCGTTCACGAGAGATTACAACACGCTGCAGGTAGGATCCGTGAAACACAAAAGCAGGAAGCTGTCGACATTAAAAACAAACCAAACAAACACCCCAACCCCACGTCTGTTTCCAAATCATGGTGGAGTTGTGGGTTTTCATATCATCCTGTGCACAACATCTTCAGCTGAGTGTTTCATCCTGACTTTAAGGGAAATCCATCCATTTGAAACATTCTGCTGCTTGGCAAATCATTATCTGCTGGAGAGTGGCTGGCTAAGGTGGAAGTGGTGATGGAGGAAAGAGCTGCCCCATGAAGATTCAAAGTGGGTCTGTGACATTCATGGCTTTGTCTGTAGGTGTTGATTTGCTCTTGATAATCTGTGCTTTATCCTAAAGAGCTGTGGTTAGAATATTATAGTTCCTCCAGAGTCGCCTGTCATTGTTGCCTCCTGATATCCTTCATTATGTCATATCTTTATTTTACTATTTTTTCTCAGCTTTGCAGGTCATATATAAGGTTACAGCACTTTACACTGTGTCACACTACGAGGCAAACACATCTGCCCACAGAACCCCAAGTAACTTTGCTCTTTCCACGTAGTGAAATTGCACCCAGCAATGACAGCAGTCTTTTATCTTCACAGGAAGCCCTGAGTAACATGGATGATTATGACAAAACCTGTTTAGAGTCAGCACTGCTGGGGGTTTGCAATATTGTCCAGCAAGAATGGGGTGCAGCAATTCCTTGCCAGGTACGACTGATTTCACTGTTCTTAGGACTTGGGGTGTTCTTCGTCCTCCCTGTAAATTGCAGGTGGAAATGTACTCTGGAAATGTTGAGTATGCTCAGGGATGCTGGTGCTAGAGGAAGACAAAGAGTATTTTGAATATAGCTGGAATATGAACAAAATGTGGTCTTTATGAAAGTATTGAGCACTAAAAAAAAGAATGCTTCCTGTCCAGTGGGCTACTGGAGGGGAATCTTCTGCCCCAGGACCCTCAGTAGGTTTGGAAAGGGTACAGTCACACACAGTAACCTTTCTTCTCCAGTACCTGATGGTTTCCAGGGCTTGTAACAGTTCCAGGTCCCAAGCAACAGCACGGGACTACTGCTGAGTGTGTTTTGATCTCTCTTTTTTTTCCCTAACGAGTCGTTTGTGATGCGTCTGCTCTCACATTCTGTTTAGCCCTTGCAGCTCTCAGCCTTCTGAGTTTGCTGCCTCTTAGGACAAAGACTGCTTTCAGTTCTCAGTTTTCAGAGGCACACAAGAGCCTGCTGGTCTTTGGGTTAGGATTTAAGATCAGTAATTTTGCAGCTCAGTGAGCTAGGAAGATGTCTGAAGCCATACATATAGAGGTTTATTGCTTAGGCAATGCTTCATAAACTAACAAGGATAAAAGGCACCTTGGAAAAGCAGATATTCAGAACAAAACACTGGAAAGACATAAAACCCAAGCATGGATTAGACCTTGATAGTTTGGTCTGTCATTTGTGTCATGGCTCATGTTACTGGAACTTCAGGTGCTGGGGTGAGGGAGGACGGTAGGGAATGTACCATGGAGAATCTTGTCAAGGTGAAAAACATTACTGGGGAGCAGCAGTTCAAATGGTAACTGAAGAGACAGCAAAAGAGAGATTGAGGATGAAGAGAGAATACAAATCTGGATGAGACTGACAGACACCAAGTTATAATTGTTTTTTATTTTCCTTACCTCTCAGCTAAAAGCAATGCCCTAGTGAGGCTACATCTGAAGCGCCATGTCCAGGACAGCCCCCCAGTTCAAGAGGGACAGGGAANTGTTGGTGTGCAGCTGCCCTCTGCAGATAGAACCGTGTCTTGTCTTGGAGATGCTAATGTGTCCTTCTTCCACTCGAGGTTGTTCTTGTCACCGACGGCTGCCTGGGGATCGGCAGAGGCTCCCTGCGGCACTCGCTCGCTACTCACAACCAGCGAAGTGAAAGCAACCGCTTTCCGCTGCCTTTCCCGTTCCCATCCAAGTTATATGTCATGTGCATGGCAAACCTGGAAGAGGTGATGTCTTTAACACAAACCTTCCTCTTTGTTGCATTGGATAATTACTGTTCTGCTCTGAACTAATGGATCAGGTCAGCACAAAACATAACTTTGATGTTCTTGTGCTTGAAGTTCGGTTGACATTCCGGTGCTTGGTGGTAGTTAATTGGTGAACTGTAACTGTGGTATCTGAAAAAGTTGCTGATTGCACTTCTTTGCATTAGTACCATAACAGTTATAAATCTGTCAGGTTTTTTCCAGAGATTGTCCAGGCAATTTTTATTTCCCTGTTCATATTTTTACCTTAACTGCATGAATTGCATTGAATGCTTTGGGGGGGACTTTTCTTTATGGTTAAATTCCTGAATAAATGACCTCTACTGCAAAGATGCTCAACACTTAATGCAACAGTTGTTCTGTGTAATGTGAGCAAAATTCTAAAGTCTCCAAGCCAGTCTTCAACTTCCCTTAGTTTTGAAGGCAAGGTGACTGCTTTCTTTCTCTTTAGGAACCTCTGAAAATCTCAATACCAGTTATAGTTAGAATTCTATTGAATAACAGATGTTAAAAAAGAAGCCTGATTTGACTGAAGTTCCTTAGGTTAGGTCTTATTAACAGCACTGCTTTTGACTTGACACCCTTGTTCTTCTGTCCATCACAGAAGGATTTTCTACTTAAGCATTCAATAAATATTTCAGCTTCAAGGTCTGTAGAAAGGATGATCCTCTTGATTAAGCTGATGCATCATTTAGACATCAGAATAAGCAGGAAAATGCTTAAAATAAATATTCTGTTACTGATAAGTGTTGGTGGTTTCACAAGCATTCCATGAGAACTTCTGAAAAAGAATTATATCCACCTTCCCTCCTAAAAACTGTATTTCCCTGGAAAGTGAGCATTGCTAATAAAATGTTAGACTAGTTAAGGCATTCCCATGCTCTCAGAGACTGAGAGCTGCTGGGATATTGGTTTACTCAGAAAGCAGTGAGATAACAGAAAATCATAGTAGCATCCACTCAGAGGCTTTTTGCTTTGTTGTCTGTGGTTTTTTTTTTCTGAAAACATACTGGTTAATAAAAGAATAAAAAGAGGGTTCAACAAAAACATTTGACTTTATTTTGGATTCCAGCTTCAAAGCACAGATTCCTTGGACTGCCTGGAGCGACTGATAGATTTAAACAATGGGGAAGGGCAGATTTTCACCATCGATGGACCCCTCTGCCTGAAGAATGTACAGTCAATGTTTGGGTTAGTAAACCTGTAGGTAATGTGCCTTTGGGAAGGTTTGTCGTTAGCATCTGTAAAGGTAAAATGCAATATAAATGAAATGTAAGAAGAAATAATAAGAAATCTGATAATATGAGGTGTTCTAATTAAACTTTATTTCCTCAGTTTATGATCTCGTTAACTGTATTTTCATCCTGACCTTTGCTGGTTAAGGCCAACATTTATTTTAATCAATCTGTAACTGAGTCTGTTTATAACTGGCAGGTTGGAGATACTCATTTTCACAATTACTGTTAATTTGCCATCAGTATGATGATACTCTCCTTTGTTTTGTAATTCAGCAATGCCAGAATTATTGAATTGACTGTAGTTTAAAAAAAAAAAGGTTTGGGAGCTAAGTTAGTGTGCTTTAGACAAACTATTTACAATTGAATATATATTATGTTCTCCTTAATAATAACTGGTTGTGTTCTAGGAAGCTGATAGACCTGGCTTATACACCATTCCATGCTGTTCTCAAGTGTGGCCACTTAACATCTGATGTGCAAGTATTTCCCAGACCAGAACCTTTCATTATAGATGAGGAAATAGACCCCATTCCTAAAGCAATTAATACAGGTAACCAATCTTTGATTGCTTTTTTACTTAAATCAATCACTACCACCTCTTACCCTGTGTAGTTACTGTTTCATCCACTTTCTCTCTGGAAGGATCCATCACTGACTGGGGAATTTTTTGCTGTATGTGGCACTGGAGGACAAGAACATCGTCCTGTCTCAGCCCCATGTACCTGCAGAGGCACTTTCAAAGCTCAGGGTGACAATATTTTGGGGGGAGGACTGTGGCCAGGCCATGGGCTGCTTCCCATGAATACTCTCATAAGCTTTGTGGAGGGTAGGAGAGGTCTGTTGGAGAAGGGGCTGCATTTTGGTTTAGAGTTACCTTTTTGAGAAAGACTCTGTATTGTCAGGTGAGACAAACTAGCATCTTTCTGGAGGTTTCTTCAAGGAATCCACTAAGATTGGAGTTGAGAACTGGTGAGGTAGTTCCTGCCTCCTCTGATGGAAGTTCCTGCTGGCTTTGTGCTGGCTTTGTGCTATTTGGGAAGTGCCAGGAGAGTGACTTGGTCATGTTCTTTCAGATAACTTCCTTTTTATGAGTTTCTAGCTCTACTGGCAATTTCATTTCCTGGATCTGTCCTGTAAACTTCATTTTTTTTTTTCCTGAGTTCATCAACTAAACGTGCACAGCTTGCATGGGAATAAGGACACAACAGTGGCAACATTTTGCAAGGGAGTGAACTGCAACCTCTCTAAGATTGCCTTGATTTCCATGTGTTGTGTTTTTTAATCTGCAAGACTAAAACCATTTCTCAGAAGGGATCACACCCCACATCACTTGTAGCTGTGTAGTGTTTAAATAGGAGTAAATGCATCTGTACCACAATAGGAAAGCAAAGAAAAAGAGCATGCAGCATGTGTCAATGAGGGAGGCTTGTGATACATTCACTCTTAGAGTTCCTCCTGTCATTCCAAAGATGGGATTTGTCATGCAGGATATTTTAATTTATGTGGATTAAAATCCAGCATATGGTTTGCTCAGCCCCTGAACAACTCTGTGGCTTTAATCAAGTGTTTGTTGCTCAGCTATGAGAAAAAAATCAATTGAATTGCTTGAGATGGAGCTGCATTTAAACATCCAGTGGGCATGTAGAACTCAAGGACCACAGCTCAGTCTTCCCAGACCTGGGAACATGTTCCACTGGGACAGAGAGTTGATGGGAATTCCTGCAGGTTCTGCAATGCCAGTTCAAAATGAGTAGATTTGGTTCAGTCCTTTGTTTTCATCCTTTTGAATTTATAGCATGCCAGTGGTTTGGGTACAGTGTAAAAAGCAATGTGCACAGTTCTGCATTTGTCTAGCAGCAGAGTTCCTGGACAGCAATATGTGTGTGATGAAAGTTATGTTCTCATCTTAAAATGCCACAGTATTCATAAAATCATAGAATGGCTTGAGTTGGAAGGGACCTGAAAGATCATTAGGAAGGAATATTTGTTACCTTATTAACACCAGTCAAGGTCTGGGCTCTGCTGCACCACCTCCAGTCACTGCTGCAAAAATGGAGTGGTGTAAGAAGTGGTAGCATTAAATTGACTCTGAATACATTTCAGCTATTTCCAAATCTGATTTAAACGTGTTGTCTCCCCACAGATCTAGAAATTGTTGGGTTTGTAGACATTGCTGACATTTCTAGCCCTCCTGTCTTGTCCAGACACTTGGTGCTGCCCATTGCACTTAACAGAGGTGAGCAAATTTCCTTTCTTTTAGCAAAAACTGCTATAAGCTTCCCTTGTGATGTCTGTGGTGGTTTAGACTGGAATCATGGGTTTTATACTTAATCAAAATGCCAGGTGTCTCTAAAGACAGGTTTCTGTGGTTACACCAAAACTAAAACCTTGAACAGAAGCTCTTTACTGGAATACTGTGTTCTTTCAAAAGTTAATGGAGGGAACAGTGTCCTGATAGCATCATTATTAATAAAACATGCTAAACTTACATCTAAAAATAGTTACAGGCCATGAAATACTGTGGTGCAAGATGAATATTTAATGCTTGCGTCAAATTGGTTCTTGGAATGATTGATTATTGTGAAAAATCTGATCTCCATCACAATGAGATTGCTCAGTTGTACTTGAGCATTAACTGGGGCCAAGTGTAGAGCTACCTATACTGGTGTAGGCTTAGAGGATGGTTCAGGGTGTTCCTGACTTGAGCTACCTGAGCACATCAGCCTGTGACGAGAAGAATTCGCTTTCTTCTCATCATGGCCTTGGTGTGGAGCACAGAGAAAATGAGATTTCTCTTGCTAAAGAAGAATGAAAGCTCCACATGTGCTTTCACCTTTGTATTAACACCCTGCCAGGCTTTTCACCTTCACAAAGAGATTAACAGGTAAAGCACAGCTCTGTTCCAGCTGCTGGAATATAGGTAGTTTATAATCACCACAAATTGCACAGGAGAGGAAGGCTTGAAATTCAGGATGCTTTTGGTTCAAAAGCAGTCGTGTATTCGTTGCCAGACTCTTGGTGCTGTTTCATTTCACTGCTAGTTTCTTCAGAGCTGAGGTTTTATTAGCAGCCTTTTGGTAGCTCAGTTTTGTGAGTAGGATGCAGTGGAATATTTATATAACATTATAGTGCCACTTTGCCCAAGCAGTTCATTTAGCAGCTGTTTGTTCTGCAAAAGTATTAATTAATTCTTGCACGGCAGAAAATAAAGGGTGGTGTCATGGCACGAGTGTGTTTGAATTTATTCTTATGTCATCTCTTTATCTGTGTTTATTCTTCCCCAGAAGGTGATGAGGTGGGACCTGGGATCACAGATGACACCGAAGATGAGAATTCAGCTAATCAGATTGCTGGGAAAATCCCCAACTTCTGTGTTTTATTACATGGCAGCCTGAAAGTAGAAGGCATGGTGGCTGTCGTCCAGTTGGGGTATGGAGCTGGATGTCTGCCTCAAAAAAAAATCTCTTACTTTGCTCTTTTAGGCTATTTTTTTTAATGAATTATGCTTATTTATATCTGTCTTCTGTACAGAAGTCTGCAGTGCTAGGCAGAGCTGGGGATTTTTCACTGTGGATGTGTTTCTGACAGTATAAATTGCAAATAGCCAGCCTCGGCAGGGTGGGAGGGAGGCAAGTTCTAGGCAAAGACGGGTGGAAGATTTTCAGCCTTTTAGGATTTGCTCTTTTCAATAGGCCAGAGTGGTACGGAATGCTCTATTCCCAAGCTGATAGCAAGAAGAAATCAAACCTCATGATGTCGCTTTTTGAACCCGGGCCTGAGCCCCTTCCATGGTTAGGGAAGATGGCCCAGCTTGGCCCCATTTCAGGTACTGGTCACACTCACTTGAGTAACTCCTACACGCTCAGTGTTGCATCAGTGACCTTGTCAGGTCTTAGTTGTTTGTTAAGTCCATTTGTTTTCTTTTTTCTCACAGATGCAAAAGAAAATCCTTACGGAGAGGATGACAATAAGAGCCCTTTCCCCTTGCAGCCCAAGAACAAGCGCAGCTACGCGCAGAACGTTACGGTCTGGATTAAACCAAGTGGCCTCCAGGTAATGGTGCAGGTCTGGGGCTCCATGCTTGACTTTGATCAGCCATCCTGCCAGCAAAGTGGAGCCTGTGTGTGTCTTGTCTGTTTCATGTAATTGCTTTATTGCTTTTCTTTCCTTTTTATAAACACTGTCTCTGTTCAATGTCATGATTAAGATGCAATCAGAAAGCGTAGCTTGTTTAACCAAAGCTGTGTCTCCAGTGGAGCATCTGGCCTGGTTTATTGGATTGAGTATAATTACCGTTTATGTCTCAGCTTTTGTGAGCTGCAGGCTCATCAATGGGCAGGAAAATTTATCAACAAATAGCTGAGGGTTTTTTTCTGTGGCTTCCCCAGCAGTTGCCAAGATTTTTTTTTTTCTTTTTCCTTTTTTTTTTCCCTTTCTGCAGACAGATGTACAGAAGATCTTGAGAAATGCAAGGAAACTCCCTGAAAAAACTCAGACCTTCTACAAAGTGAGTAACATTTCAGGCTGGTCCAAGCTAGAGGGGCACTGAGTAGAGGAACACATGCTGGCTGTCTGGGTGGTATCTTCTATGTGTGCTCATAGGGCTCTGAAGAACATAGTTCTGTAAAGAAAGAGACATTCTGGGTCTGTCTCACAGACTACTTAAGGTGAGACAAAGGAATCTGGTTTCCCTGCCACCACATTCTCTGGCAAGGTGACACAGACGTGCCACATTCATTAGTGCTCCTCATGATCCCTGCTGCTTCCATGGTGAACTTCTTTGCAGATTTTATGCTGTTGTTCAGGCAAAAATAAACTAAGGGATCAGAAGGGAATAGGAATACAGATGTCCTCTGGAGTCTGAAAATGTCTCCTACATTTTTTGTACAACTGAAGCAGAGAAAGACTAAATTCCAGGCACATTTGGCCACATTAGTAATCCATAATCTAGACTGTAGCTGGAGGTAATTGTTCCCCTTTTCAGGTTAGTGCTGAAGCAGTTTGCTATTGTAGGCCCCAGTGACTTCAGGAATGATTATCCTGCCTAAATGCACATAAGCACTTGTCAGTTTATAGAGAAGAAAAAGCAATATATATATATTTTGCTGGACACTGTGGTTAAAGGCAGAGGTCAGTGAAGCCTAAATTGGAGGCCACCCCCAGCTGGGACACACACAAAACAGGCAGGACCAGTAGCTGAATGCACAAAGGGAAGTGGGAGAGGTGGAGATCTATAGGAAGGATCAAGGGAATACAGCTGTTTAGTTGTGCCACTGTCATCCACAGCCCTGAAGCATTGATCTCTCACGAGTAGCTGGACACTTCCCAGTTTCTTTTCAGGATATTTTCCTCAAAGTGAATAAGAAGAAAAGCCCCCCCTCTTTATGTAAAGAGTGGCTTTAAGGGGGTTTTCCTTCTTTGCAGGAACTGAACCGCTTACGAAAAGCAGCTCTGGCCTTTGGCTTTTTGGACCTCTTGAAAGGCGTGGCAGACATGCTGGAGAGGGAGTGCACCCTGCTTCCCGACACGGCGCATCCCGACGCGGCCTTCCAGCTCACGCACGCTGCTCAGCAGCTGAAAGTGGCAAGTACCGGAGCATCGGAATACGCTGCCTATGATCATAACATTGCTCCACTGCAGACGGACTTTTCCAGTAGCAGCACTGAAAGAATGTGAAGTCTCTGTTTTGGGAACTTCTATAAATTAAGACTCAAGTGGTTCCAATGTTCTTGTTCTGTTTACTTTCCAGGGCCCGTTTAATTACTCCAAACGGGATCCCTTACCTGCCTCATTGCTCTCTAAATAAATGTAGCTAGTTCGTGGCGGGATGATGGGTGGAATTTACTGAGTACATGTGAGGGAGTAAGAAAATTCCATCCCGGGCAGCAGACTACTCATGGCTTTTGGCCTCTCCAGAACACAGTTACTACGTAACTGAACTCGCTGGTAAAAATATCCGCAAAGGCAGCCACTCTGCCTGATACAGACTTGGGTTCAAAGAAAACACGTGTGAGGATCACTGTGCAAGATCAGATACCCAGGTAATTTCAGGGTGTTGTCACTAATCTCATGCCCAACAACAGGCTGTCTGTGCTGCTGCAATTGTTATCACTCACATTGCAGTGCTTATGCTTGTGAAACTAAGTTAATCTGGTGAGCCATGGGGGGGTTTATTTGTGTAGTATTAATAAAGAGTAATTCTTTGTGGGGATTTAATATGGATTTGTTCCACTTGCATAGCTGGGTGGCCTAAAACACTGTCCTGGTGAAGTTTATCCCAAGAGTTAAGTAACAAATTAAACTTCTCACATTCAGGGAAAGAACAAACTGAACTAAAGCAAAATTTGGTTGTAAATCTTTATTAATATAAACACATTCTTTCTGAAGGACTAAAATTCAGTAGTGTAAGATCCATGACAGCTTGCACTAGGTACCACGATTTCACTGAGTAATACGATGTATGAACACCCACGGATTTTGTAACAGAACTTTAAATGCCCAGTGGAGAAATTAAAAAGTATGAAAGTGATCCTTGCTGTTCCATAATCCTTTGACATTCTTCAAACACAGGTACAGCGTGTGCTAAGTGAAATACTGTGTGTAAATGATGCTCAGCTCTCCTGAGTAAAGTAAGCTGCTCTCTCCTTTGAGTGGGAGTCTCAATTATCCCTAAAGAGAAGTTGCATCATGCCTCCTGTTGACAGAACACAAGCTGTGAAATGTAGCGTCGGGTTTGTGCCAGTTCTTTGTTACAATTCTTTGTTACAATCTCCTTATAATGCTGATTCCTTTCCTTTACAGTAACAATCACTGGGTCCCTATCACGAACATTAAGCTGTTTGGTATCTTAATACAGAAAAGAATTTTCTGGAAGATTCATATTGTTTTACAGTAGAAAAAAAAAGATAAACAGTACGGTGGCACTGAGCTAATCTCAGCTTCAGTGCCCACTGTGGATTACTGGCATTGCCCTGGGGGCAGCGGCGGCTGTTGTGAGGCAACCTGTTCAGAACCACCGTACGGTTCAGAGCTTGTGCCTGTTCTAAACGGGATTAAGGAGGCCAGAGAGAGCTGGAATGAACTACAGGAGGCTATGTGTGAAGAAGGGCGTGTTGGAATTAAGCCAGCTGAAACAAAGGGTTCCAGGTAAGAGTGGAGATGACTTGGAACGGGGTAGGGGATGCGTCTGTTTTTTTATTGTTGTTGCTGTTGTTTAAAGCAAGCAGAGAGGAAAGCGTCCCTTCAAATCCTGTATGGGAAGATTTGGTACATAAATAATGTCATTAATAATACCTGGTCTATTTGACCCACAGCTCCACCCCACCAGGGGTCAGCCAACAAAGCACAAGCACCAACTTCTCAGCTGCACCCCTAAGTTTTAAGTAGAGAAGCAAACTTCATTGCTTTTCTCAAGGCTATAAATACAGGAGCTACAGCCCTGCCAAGAATGATCAGAGGAGCCCCAGTCTGGTCTCCCAGGACAGTTCCACTTTTCCCCTTTGCATGGGTGGGACAGAGCTCTGCTGGGGTTTGTTCACATGCTAGGAGAAAGCTGGTACCTGTGTTTCCTTGTTTGGTTACATTTATGTCCTTGCATTACCCATCAGGAAGGTGTTTCTGACCATGTCCCAGAGCAGCAGCTTCCTTTCCCTAGTGACTGGCTAAAGAGGAGTTGCCACAGCTCTCCTATTCTGTTAAGGCTAAATTAGGAACAGACTAAATCGGTAGCGTTTAAATCAGCGTTCGCTACTTCCAGTTCTAACTCTGCAGAAGAAAAGGGAGGGTGTGCCCAGCGAGTTTACCCCAAGAGTTAATCAACACCCAAACACTATCAACAGCCATCTCTGACTGTGCCAAGATGCACCGTAGGAACAGCAGAGGCCAGCTAAGAGTACATCCTGCCCTCAGAAGCCCTATCTGCATGCAATAGTGAAAGAGCAAATGCCCCATTAAAAGAGAAACGCTATTCTATTGAGTGCTGCTCCACTGTTGCTAAGCATATGATATTCAGACACGAGGATTCCTTTCTAATGTGGTAGTGAAGAGGCTACAAGTGTCAATGAGACTGGTCAGTGGTCGATGCCGTGCACAGGTGATTGAAAGGGAATGAAGGACAGTGTGGAATGTGACCTGAGGTGCTATGAAATCATGAAATCTAGCGTGATCACTTCATTTTACAAAATTCTTTACATTACAGTGGGTAAAACCGTAAGAATTAGAGGCTTATCTTGTCGTTAAGTGAGAAAGCAAGCATTGCAGTCCTCCTTTACTTCATCTTCCTCTTCTTTGGTCCAAGGTGCTGCCTCCGTTGCTTGTAGAGATGACGGAAGTTTACAAATGCCCCTGCAAAAGAATCCAAGTGCTTAGGTAGGACATGACTGCATCTTTTTAATGCTAGACTGATGTAGCAATTTTAGAACAGCAAAACCAACCAACCACTGCAGAAAAAGGTGATGGTTTAGCATCTGAAAAGATGGTTTAGCACTGAAAGCTATTGCAAGGGTTTCCTTGCTGGGTGAGGCAGGAGCTGCTGCAGAGGCTGTTTGGTACCACGCTGCTCAGAAGGGTGGTTTGTCACCTTTTAAAAGCTGCAGGACCAGACTGGTATTCCGGAGTGAAACTTGATTAAAGGTGTTTTAAACAGTGTCTGGGGGAGGCAGAAAGCTAGTGGAAGTCCAGTTTACAGTTCTAGGTTAAATTCTACTGAGTCGTGGCTACCCAGACAAACTGGCTGTGCATCCTGCAAAGTAAACTCAGGTTTAAAAATACAACCCCAGCAACCAAAGGTGTTTCAAGCACCATTCTTTAAATATGCTGCTATTTAAAGACCATTCTCTATTGTTTCCTGGGAAAAATGTAGCTTGATGTTGCATTAATGATTATAATACAGTTGAGCTAAACATTGCTTTAATGTGAAATTATCTTTAGATTTCCACTAAATCATTCCAAAGCTCAAATACCAGGTGAAACTAAGTTATAAATACATGTAAAAATGATTTCATTTAACCCCAGGGATCAGTAGCTAATGTTACCAAGCTCTGGTCCTTAGGGAGCTGACCAATACTAATTGTAGGTGTGTTCCCCTCCATCCCTGACACATTTATGTAAAGAAACAACAAGGATAATGCTTAACCCCAAGCAATTCTGTGTTGTCATGATCCCCAGGATGCAGGAATTTAATTTTCTTTGAAAAATATACTTTTTTTTTGGAGGAAACTAGCCTTTTTATATCAATAGTGAGAAATACAAACAAGTATCTTACCTAAAAACAAGGCTATAAGGTATAGTTGAAGCAAAAATGAGAACTGGATTGTGACGTTGAGCGGATTTGGCAATCCCAGGCTAAATTTCCCTGTTTCACTGAAGATGGGAATGGACTGAACGATAGCCACGGCTGAAAGCAGAGAAAAGGCCACCATCATTATCAAATACAGGTAACATGCACAATTGCCCAGCCCATGCCAACTTTTTCAGGATGTTTAATTAATTGCACCAATGCTGAAGTCGTTTATTTGTATGTGCAGCACGGTGGGAAGCTGAGGGAGTAAGAGCAGCTCAGCTGTCACTGTAAGCACAGGGAACTCGCCTGGTGAGGCTCACGCTGTTCTCACACACAACCCTAGCCTGCAGGGCCCGTGCCAGTAGCATTTACTGTGCAGAAATACCCACAGCAATGAAACAGGCATCATCTCCCCTGTGCCTGGAGTTGGGCAATGCCCGAGCCTGCTCCCGACTCACAGAAGCTCGTTCTGACAGGTACAATTACAACATAATTCTTACAGCTGGAAGCTATGAGTGGTGACATGCTTCTTAAATATAAATTAAAAATAATCCAGACTGGTTAAGACAGAAGAGCACATGGCAAAGCCCCTGCTCTAGGGGGGTAGAGCAAGATGAGGTACCTGCTGCTTCTGTGGAGCAACCCCTCTTCAAGCAGAAGGGGAGCAGAGCCCTGCTGGGTGAGCACCATGCCCAGCTCAGAACAGGCTGTGCTGCTCCAGGGGAAGAATCAGCCCCGGCCTGTCCCGTGCAATCATTTACAAGATAACATCAAGGTCTGGAGCTGGAGCAAACCCAAGCTAGGCCCAGCAGACAAATGTAAATACACTCCTTTGGATGGGCAGAGGGAAGCGAGTGTTATCATCCTGTCATCAGCTCAGAGCAAATGTCTATTTATAGGCTGGGCTTTTTTATTGTAAGTTCATCAGGGAAAGAAAAAAAAAAAGTTATTTGCCCAGCCTTGAATTCATTATTTATTAAGCTGTCTCTTTTGGACATACCTTCTGACAAGCCTCCTAAGGGGTAGAGAGGGATCCAGGCAGTGTAACGGAGCCAGGTCAGTGGTTTCCATTCAATCCCAATGCATGACAGCATGTAATATGGATACCTAAAGCCAATTCAGAGTGAGAAGAGACACTGTTTACACCAGAGGCTGCTGCTAGAACTGCTCTTGCATAAATATGCTGTACAGTCAACACTGTTCCCAAGTGACATGAGAAAACTCAAAGAACTGTTCCTGTGGCTCAGGATGGACGTGTCCTTCCCCATTTGGCACTTTACAGAACTAATGCTACTCTTCCTCTGACCCTGTGGGTGAAGGAGAGTGCCTGGCTTGCTTAATAAACCTCTCAAAATACCTGTTTTGAAAGAGGAACAGAGCACAGCACAACTCATTTAACAGTGGAAAATAATAATAAAAAAAAAATAAAAACCCAACAGGTTTTTCAGGGTTCAGAGCAGTATTATTTTCAGACTCCAGCCTTGTCACAGCTTTTGGCAGATGGAGCAAAGCAGGAAGGCCGTGACAGTCTGTGCCCGAGGGAGATCCTGCTCTCTGGGGCCAACACCTCTCTTTCAAAAGGTGCAAAGATCAAAATCTTCTTTAAAGAGTTCTTGGGAACAACCACATCGTTCTGTACACAACTGCTAGAAGAATCCCACAGACCTGAACAGCTCGATGATACTCCAGAAATAAAAGATGAAGAACACTATAGCTTTGCTCTGCATTTCCTCTAAGCTTCCCAGGATAACAAATAAAACGAAGTTTCTTCCAAATACCTGTTAAAGAAACACAGATTAAGGAACAGTCACACTCTTCATCAAAGGAACGAGCACGGCCTTGCTGTCAAAAACATGCAGGATATCAACTCTGGGGTTAACAGTTGGACTTGATGCTCTTGAAGGTCTCTTCCAACCAGAACAATTCTATGAGTCTCTTCACATATGCTGTGCACATAACTACCTCTGCAGCTGAACTGTGACCTGATGCTTAGGAGCACACATTTTGCTCTGTATTTAGGTGCAATCCAAGAGACCTAATCTTAAATCTTTGTCCTGGTTTAGCTGGGACAGAATCTTAGGCCTGCCATGGTCTGCAGGCCATTAGCAGTTTGGAGTCAGCCAAGGCAGCTGACCCCACTTGGCTCCAGGTGTATCCCAGACCATAAACATCATGCTCAGTATAAAGGGGGGGTTTGTTGAGCAGGAGGCAGTCTCCTGCTGGGGCTTCTCCTGACTCTGCCTGTTTGTTGGGACCACCGTACATCTGCTGGGCTGAGTATAACTTTGTTTACTTCATACTGGTTTTAGTTTGGCT
Organism: Chloroceryle aenea; assembly: GCA_013399075.1. Classification (NCBI taxonomy): domain Eukaryota; kingdom Metazoa; phylum Chordata; class Aves; order Coraciiformes; family Cerylidae; genus Chloroceryle; species Chloroceryle aenea. The sequence goes on from VWZY01000537.1 coordinate 698,434, forward strand.
GGTTCATTAAATCCCTTTTCCTTTCAACCTGGGGGTCTCCTTTTCCCAATCCCCCTTCTTCACTAGGCAGTGATTAGCAGTGAGCAACACTTTTCTGTCACACAATTGTCTGTCCTCCTTTTTATGCACAACCCCAACCAGGATAGAAAGGGCACTTGAACCAAATCAGAGTCCTCTTACTTTTTGTCAGCTGCTTCTTGCTTTTGCTACCCTGCACTACCTCACCCAGGTGATGATGGGTGAAGACAGCCTGCCACAGCTAACACTGGGAAGCAGATTCCTGCCTCCTGAATAATATTCTCTAGTCCAGCACCACTCAGGTTGCATCACTTCTTTTAGGAAAGTCTCAACACTTGTGTAAAATTTACCTTAAAAACACAGGGAGCAAGGAGGAAAAAAAAAATCCTCAACTCTTACCTGCACTACAGCAGGAATGATTGGTGATCTGACGAGTCCTATCAGTGAATTCATGATCTCCATCAATGCCAGGGTCTGACAGAAATACATCATGTCAGCAATAGTGTGAAATGTATCATAGAAGGAATCTGTAAGATGCAGGAAACCATTTTAAGAGAGCAAATGAATGGCTGTGCTCGGGAAGCTGGGACAGCAGCAGAGCTTTTGATAATGGGATTCTAGCTGTGTTTGGGAAAAAAACCCAACCATGTTATGCATAATTACTTAACTTCTTTATTGGCCTGATCTTGAGCAGTGTTTCTGGCCTAACTGCTGTGGCTTCAAGTGCTCTGTTGCACACACAGGAGGATCAAGAGCTATTTCAGTAATTATTTGACCAAAAGAAGCCAACAAAACCCAAAGCAATAGTTTTGACTAGATAAAAGTATTAAAAATAACTCTTAAGAAACCAAACCAAAGCCCTGAGTGTAAGTAAAGTAGTGCTCATTACTTGCCTTTTCCCAAGATGAACAGTCGTACTGTCATGTTCACAAAAATCCAAGAGAATCCCAAGAACTGTACAAGGTTATACATGACTAAGTATCCCTTCTTCAGGTGTTTGAAGGCTAAAATCAATCACAAACACAGCAGGTGAGGAGAGCTCAATGGTAACACTGCTGCAAAAAGTACAGCCTCAAAACAGGCTTTCTGTGGGAGTAGAAGTGACTGACTGCAATCAAAGGGTCGCTGTGTGCACCGAGTTCTGCCTTCTGCAATCGCCTGCTTCAACTCAGTTGTTGCCAGACAGCTTTGTTTTTAAATTCCTAGGAAGCTGCCGCCCATTTTCATTAAATTTCTGTATAACTTTCAATACAAAGATCCCCCTCCAGTCAAAACTGCTCCAGAAGAGTTGAGGTTTGCACAGCAGCTTTCTAAACCCCACCTTACCCACAGGAAATGTACAGTTACTTACGGTCTTTTGGGACTCTGGATTCTATTTTCATTTTGTTAATCTTTTCTTCTTCCTTAAGATGAAGGATAAGGTTTTAAAGACTTGTTACTGTAATTAGCAAGTGATTTGTTAACTATACTACTGCAAAGCTAGTGGGTTTAAAACTCAGCTAAGCAGCCAGTTGCTAGAGGGTTTAAAATTTTCACCTGCATAAACCAGCACATTTGTCATCCAGAAATGATGGCACAGTAAAAGCCAGAGGGTGTTAACTAGTTATCCTGCCTTCTTGACATATTTTATACTAGCAATTAGATGCTTTTGCTGAAAAAGCCCGCTGTTTTCTGGGTTAATTCTCAGTTATTATTGTTCCTTAGAACATTTCATGACCCACCAGTGACTTGAAGGGAACTGGGAACATCCAGCTCAGGCTCTCTGCCTGCCCTTCACCGCTGCTTTCTGGCTCCTTGCACTGCAGCAGCCCTTTCTCCTCCGTGCTAAGCTCAGTGGCTGTGGGGGGGAACAGGGCAGCGTCTGTTGTAAAACATTTGCAGAACTGGGGCCTGTTGTTTTCCAAGACAGACTTTCACCTCCCTGCTCCACTAAGCCCCTCAAGCTTGCCCGACGGTGGGAAAGCATCACCGGGACTGGTGGCTCAGGAAAGAGCCTCTGAAATCCCAGCTTTCCAGACAAGCAACACCCAGGACTGGCATCTCTGGGCTCCATATGGCACATGGATACGATCCCCATATGGACTGGGACGCAGGGTTGCAAAGAAGGCACAAGCCCTCAGCTGCAGGCCCTGGTTCAGGCTGGTGCTGCTGCTCTTTCTAGCCAGAAGTGTGCCCGTTTCTGGACTCCTGCTCACAATTTGAGCTGTTTAACCAGTTCTGTGTGGGATCTCTGAGAAACAGCAGCAACATCAGCAGGCCAGACAGCTCCAGGTAAATGAAGAATCAAAGTTCAACAGCTATCCATGCTTTTTAGCTGACAGCACAAAATCAGACGTGCTCACAGGACTGACCTTCTCCTTCAGTTCCATTTCAGCATCCGATTCATCTAACCAGCGGTCGAAGTCAGGGGCTAGGAAGAGCGGGCGTTTCTCTTGCTTGGTGAGTCTCTCCCACCAGTTACTCTCTTTTTTCTGCACAGTGATGTTCAGCTGCCTTTGAGTCACCCTGCATACAGGCTGAGGGCAGGCACAGGAGCACACATCAGCAAAAGTCCTAAGAAACAAACTCTTGAGACTGAGTTGATACCCATGTTCTCCTTATCAAGGAGGCAGGGGTGACACAAACTGCTGCAGCACGAGTATATCTCTGCCACCTAAGGCGTGGAAGCAAAGAGCATCCCAGTTGAAGATGGCAACTATGATGGCTTTAGGACTTGATAAGCAGCTTGAAAGCCTGTTCAAACCACACAGCACCACTGCATCCCACCACAAGGAGCTGGCACAGACCGCAGTGGTGGCCTTCCTAGGCAGAACCCATGACCTTGGCTTTGGACCTTCTCACATTCAGCAGTGAGAGCCACCCACTTCCTCCAGCCAGTGGTAAAAATAACACTACCATCAGCAACGGGTATGCATCCAAGACAGGGGACTCCATGTGACATCTGCTATACTGTGAGGAAGACTGAGCAGCCTTAAGAAACACCTAGGGAATGGGGAGCCAATGGACCTGGCAGTGTGGTCACTGCCACCCCTCAAGACCTCTCTGCCACGGGCACAGTCTGCTGAACAGCAGCCTGGAGCCCCTCCATCCTTACAGCACGCAGCACTGTCACCTTGGGTGCCCACCCTTGTTGCCACCATCGCACCCCTCCGCACCTCGAGCCCACGCCAGGGTGCTCTGAATGGGACTGCCTCTCAAACCAGTCAAAACTGGTGCAGAAGAGCCACGAGCTGCATTCATAATGGAGCAGATCAGCACTGCTCTGGCAAGGCTGGTCCTTGCCTGTCAGGGACTCCACTGCTCGCTGGTAGCCAGCCTGGCACCAGGAAGAGGCACTCATGGCACACATCAAAGTTAAAGGAGAAAACTCTGGACTGCAATACTTCCTGATCCCAGATTTAAGTCTGTTCTCCTCCAGCCCCTCCACAGTGACACAGAGTGACCAGACTTTTGGAAGAAGGCTGCTCTGCAGAGGCAAGAACTTGCCTTCCAGACCTGGCTCCCAGGACAGCCCGTGTCTGCCAGCACCTAGGACAGGCAGGCAGTGGTGAGCACCTCTCCCCACACTGCGGGCCAGGCAGCTGCTGCTTCACAGGCCGGCTGACAAACTGATGCTCAGACCCTGGAACCAAGAGATGTTCATCATCTGGTAGGAGCCATGCAAGAAACCTGCCTGCTGACAGACCCTAGAAACTCACCCTCCAGCCATCTCCTCCTCCCTTGCTGAAGCAGCAGAGGTGAACACTGTCTCCCAGTCCGACTGCAGCCAACCCCAACTGGCAGCCAGGAATAAGCAGCACAAATCCTGCACTGGGAGCAGAGCCCAGTGTTTTCCTGTGCCCCTAACAGCTCTGAGAGGTAAAGACAGATTTACTTGCAAGTACTGCTGAAGGGCTGCTCTTCCAGACAAGCTCTTATCAGCCTGTGACAGCAATTAAGAAAAGATTTTTTGCAACAAGGAGCCACAATGTATCTGGGCTGGCAACCTAAGAAACCTGCAGGAGCCAGAAGCACCAGTTCTCATGACTTTGTCAGTCTGCAAACGAAGCCAGCAAACATCCCACTGACACTTGAGAGCACAGTGTTCCCCTACTCCTCCAGCCAAGGTTGCATCAGACAACGCTTTGCCAGATTCTCCCATTTATTTGCTGCTCTAAATCCTTAAACTCCTGCCTAAGAACTGATACATGCAAGGCCCTGTTCCTGTTAAAGCCAACCTGTGCAAGCCCCAGCTCTGGGGAGGTGATTCGCACTGGGGCAGGGTGGTGGCTGCACACCAGGACAGGACTGCCACAAATGGCTTTTAGTCTGCAGCAGCTACAGAGTCACCAGGAAGATCTACGCAGCGTACTGCGAACTTCACGCGCGGCCGTTTCCCTTTCAAGCGGTTCCAAAGTTACTTCTTTCTTTGCAAGAGTTAGAAAAGTAAAAATACCTACGTTAGGCTCAACCGGTTCTAGGAACTCGATCTCAAATTCGTAGATGTTGTCCCCTTTGGCACCATGACCCTGAGCTAAAAGAGAAGGACATACAGTCAGCGTGAAGGTCCACCCGGTTCCGCGCACCCCGCCTGCAAAGGACGCGTTGGATGTAGAAATATTCAGTGGTTGTTTAGAGTGCTTCCTTCTGCCGTCCTGGGAGATAAGAGGCAGCCACACGACAACAGGGAAGGAACAAACAGCCCAAACTGTTGCTCGGAGGTGCGGTCGCTGGAGTTGGCAGCTAAAGCTGCTGGAGAAGGGTCGTTGCTTGAAGGGATGCAGCGTGTGAAAAGCTCAGAAAGCTGGTCACAGCTAACAGGAATCCAGCTGAAAATCCTCCACCTTTGGGGGACCCAGCCTCCTCATGAAGCGAGCACCCAGGGAGGACCGGTCTCTGGTGGGTCTGCAGGAGTGTGACGTGGGGCGTGCCATCCCAACAGCAGGAAGGTGCCTTCCTCTCTCATTTCCCACCTATATGGATCTTGTCCCCAGAAGGGCTCCAAAAACCTGCACACCGAGTTTCATTCCCACTTTTCCAAGCCGTAAACTGATCCCGAAGCAAACACGATGCGCGATGCCACCCTATCAGGTGGCCCTGGCTGCGTCTCACCGGGGAGGTGGCATTTCCAAGACAACCCATCTTAAAGAAAACCACCAAATAAGTAAGAAACCCCCCATAAAGCCAGCAGCAGCCCAATCTGCACGCTACCTGGCCAAGCCAACCAGCAGGAGCTCCAGGGCAGTGCCACGAGCAGCTGCCCGGCTGAAACAAACCCATCTTTCAGGGCGAGAGCTGCTTTACCTTTCAAATCCAGCGCTAGTTCCCCGATGCAGGGTTTGATAACGGTTGCAAACGAGGCCTTTGTGCGAAGGGAGAATTGCTGTGGGTTATCTGCGGGGGTCGGGCGAGATGAGACAGCAGAGACGGGTGGAAATTTCACTGGTATTTAAATATAGGGAGCGGGGTTGGTTTGTTTGGTTTTTATCTTGGGAGATAAGACAGAACCTGCTCTCGGGGCTAGCGCTGGAATACAACCGTTTGGAGGTGGGTGGGTGCGTGGC
>VWZY01000537.1:706245-719406 GCA_013399075.1 Chloroceryle aenea
GAAGGCGGCTGCGGTAGAGATCCCGCAGTGATCTCCTGGGAGGCAGATCCTCGCGTTACCGTGCGCTAACATAACCTTGCCGAAAAGCAGGTCTCACTCTCGTTTGCTTGTTAAAAGTCTGCTTCTCTTTGTTTCTTATCTCTTTCCTTGGGAGGGCAGTTTGAGAAGTAGGTCGGGTTAAGATGTACCAGCATTTGGGTATCGGTGGGAAAAGGAGATTTTAATTCATTTGAATTCTGAAAATTGGATGAGAATTTTCTGATTCAGGTTTTAAGTCTAATTCTTAGTTTCTAACATTGTCTGAACAGAGTTCTGTTCTGTGTATGTGCTTGAGCTCTCCTTCCAATTTTACAGGGCTGTTTAACTTGTGCCATGTTTTTGCGCTTGCTGTGTTTGTGTTGTCAAAGGTGGAACCAGATTTTTAATCCAGACTTGCCCTGCTTTGCAGGTTGTCTCTTTTTCACTCGCGTGTGATGCTCTGTCTCAGCTGTTGTACAGAGCTGCTGGACAGCCAGTCCGCGAGGGAGCTTTGCCTCAGGTAGCCGTGCTGCCCCAACCTGTGCCTTGAGATTCAGTGGTCCTTTAGTGCATGTTTGCTCAGGGGGAATGCTTGGTATTGGTGGCTCTGGCAGGCTCAGGCCACCAAGCTCTGCCCCAGCAGTGTACAGAACAGTTGTGCAGTCTTTTCCATTCTATATATAGAAAAAAATGCCTTTAGAGGGCTGACAATCTTTATACCTTGGTCTCTCCAGTAATGAACTATGTGGTGGGAGTGTATAGCTTGGATCCTTTTGGAGCTGCCTTCAGATCTGGGATTTACAGTGGAAGGACTTGGTTTCCTCTCGCCAGACCTCAGGGCTGTTCATTCCAGCTCAGATATACTTTATAAAGCACAGCTGACTGCAGGAAGGGATATCTGCTAAATTAACAACCTATTTGAAAGGATAACACCTAGGCTGCAGATAAATCTGTTTGGAGAATGCTTTTTTCACTGCGTCCCCCTTTCTGCTGTCGCTTGACTCTTCTGGAAGAGCCTCATCCATACAACATTCGTAACTATATCCCTGAGATGAGATGATGCAATAGTGATGGTTGTTGATAGACCCTTCTGAGCTTTGAAAGGAGACACGAACAAACCCAAGAAATTGCAGGAGAATAATGTGAACGTGGGCAGGTTGTTGTGTAGGCCCATTGCCTATGGCCTGGTGCTTCCAAATCAGCAACTGATGATGCTTCTGCTAAGCAGTTGGTTGTCCCAGGTCTTGCTACGTCCTGATTGTCCCGTGTTCTGTTATCAGTGCAGCAAGGTGATATTCATGCAGTTCGCAGGGAGGAAGAAGCAGATAGATGCATAACAGGGAAGAATTTATCTGCTTCGTAACTGAAATGAGTAGTTAGTAGGTGGGGGCGTGGGAAAGGCAAACAACAATAATTCTGCGTGGCTCTGCAGAGTTCATAGTCCTATTCTGAAAGGCTGAGTGATGACAGCCTGGTTTCCAGCACAAAGATGTCTTGCCTTTTCCCATCATGAACTGTTGGTTTTCTTATAGAGCTTTTGCTGCATTGTGTTTTGGGAGCCTTAAGTGACTGTTTGCTGGGCTGCTGGAAAGCAGTACTGAACCTCTGCTATCCTCCTCTTCCAGAAACATGAAACATGGCAGCAGCCATGGAAACTGAACAGCTGGGCCTTGAAATCTTTGAAACTGCGGGCTGTGAGGAGCAGGTCCAGAGAGACGAGCAGCCAAAACTGGAACCTTTCTATGTAGAGAGACATTCCTGGAGCCAGCTTCGGAAACTGCTGACAGATACGCGGAAGTATCATGGGTACATGATGGCAAAAGCTCCTCACGACTTCACATTTGTGAAGAAAAATGATCCTGAAGGACCTCATTCTGATAGGATCTACTATCTAGGTAAGCTTGCTGTGGCAGCCTGCGTCTTGACTAAGTGAGGCTGGGAGGGTTTGACTGTTTTTGAGAGCTGGATGTTTCTGGTGGGTAAATCAGAATGGATTTCAGGACAGATTGGGTGGTCAAATCTCATTGTCATGATTATAATGTCTCATTAGAACTTGTAATCTCCAACACAAATGCTGTGATTGGAGGTGATCCATTAGGCCTGTGTGAGATGGAAATAAAATGGTGAAGTGTCCTGTGGGGCATGTTCCGTAGCCGGGAGGACAGGTGAAGTTCAGTCTGTTTCCTTTCACTCCAAGTATGATATCCCCTCTCTAAAAGCTGTGTCAGTTTGGTCTCCTTTCTCTTAATTACAATTAGTGGGTAGAACCTTTTTCTACTTCAAAGTTTCTTTCCAAATTACATTTACAATCTCTATTTTGGAGAGTCATTTGTGCCTTGTCTGCTGCTGGAGCAGGTTTTGCAGGGATTCTGGAGGGAATAAATAGCAGTGCAGGGCAAGGGTGATTTAGAGTAAGTATTTTTCTCGATATTTTTGGTCTTGATAATGAAGAACTTCACGTAGTTGGTTTCCTATATGCCACTTCCTGAGCTATAGGTCAGACTGGGCCTTCCCCAGGGCTCCCTCTGGACTGATGCCCATGTGCCTTGGTAGGAGCTTTCAGAATAGCACTGAGAGAGAGGAGCAGGAAAGGGATGTTCAGCCCTTCCTAAAGATGTTGGAACTGCATCATGCTGTATTCTAGCCAGGGGGATTAGCACGATTTTTAAAAGCTTATAAAATAAAAGAACTCTCAGCCTTCAAGAAAACACAGACATTCAGGCAGCACAGGTTAAGCCTGCGTGTAGTTCCTTGTTCTCTGCCTTCTCCGTGACTTGCATTTCTGTGAAGCAGGGAATTCCCAGGTCGAGCCTGCAGTGCAGAGACTGTCAGTACTTCCTTTGCTAGGAAGGGCCTGCGAAACTGCTCCTTGGTATCCTTTGAGAGTGTTTGGATTATTAACAGAAAGCTAATATACTTTTTTTTTTTCCCCTCACTTTCACAATAGCAATGTCTGGGGAGAACAGGGAGAACACGCTTTTCTACTCTGAAATTCCCAAAACCATAAACAAAGCTGCTGTCCTGTTGCTTTCCTGGAAGCCTCTTTTGGATCTTTTTCCGGTGGGTCCTGATTTCTTTTTGGCTTTTTGGCAGTATAGCAAGTGCACAGGTTTTGGGGTTGCACCTATAAACTGTCATTAAAAAATGGAGTTTATTGTCCAAAACATTTTAAGCTTCTCCTTGTACTCAGCAAACTCTGCAGCCATCTCAAAAACAAGCCTAGCATTCTCCTCAGTGTTTGGAGCTACAGCCTTTGTGTGTCATAAAAGCCGTGTGCTGGATGATTCTTCCCTTGCCAGCAGAGATTGCAAGTACTAATTTGCATCAAATTCTCTGCTGTGAGATCCTGGGGATTGCTGAAGGAGCCCATAGTCTCCAGTAATCGCTTGTCAGAAGTGCTGAGTCCCCCGAGGATCAGTCCGTGGCTCCATGACTCATGCTGGAGCAGAGGATCCCTTTCCCACTCACTGGGACGTGTGTCCCCTTTTTGCATCTGTGCACAGCAAGCCCACACCAGTCCCTCCCCATGCACAGTGGCAGATTGGAGGAGGTGGGACAAACCTCCTGTGGAATCAGGTGTGGTGTTTTTCCCATGGTATTTCCTGAGGCTGTCACAGCCAGACAGAAAATTCATGCTGTGCTCTTCTCCCACCAGACCAGTCACTGTTAGCAAAGTTAGCAAAGACTCTCCTGCTCCTTCTAAGAATAACAGACCTTCAGTCTGATCTTTCTTACTCCAGTGTATACTGGAAATAATGCCGACCTTGGTATGGGAGAAGTAGCTGTTGGGTTTACAGCTGTGCAGGATCTCACCATGGCCTGCACCTACAAGTGCTGATGGCAGAGGCACAAGCAGGAGTGAGCTTCTGGCTGACAGCAGGGCTCTGGAGGAGGAGGGTGTCTGTACAGCCATCTGCTCCTGGAAGCTTGGCAAGCAGAGACGTTCTGCTACTGTAGTAAGACATGCAGAGCAGAGGTGTTGATTGTGCTTCTCTGCTCGTATTCAGGCCATCCTGGACTATGGGATGTACTCTCGTGAAGAGGAGTTGCTGCGGGAGAGGAAGCGAATTGGCACCATCGGGATCGCCTCTTACGATTACCACCGAGAAAGCGGCACCTTTCTGTTTCAGGCTGGGAGTGGAATTTATCACGTAAAAGATGGAGGTCCTCACGGATTCACTGTGAGTTTACTCAGCTCTCTGTTTTCTGCAGCACTCCTTTCTTCTGGCTAGGAGCTCCTTCAGCTTGGAACAAAAGTAAGCAGAGCGTGCTCATCGCTTCTTGCTGCACTTAGCATGGCAAGTAGCCTTGCTATCCCTAGAAACTCAGGAGGAGAACTGCCAGAAACAGTAAAACCGTGGCAGCAAGGCAGGACGCTGGAGACTCTTTCATGTAGCCAGAAGTCCCATCAGAGGCAGCTTCTGTTCCCCAGCTGTGGTTGAGAGGTCACTGTTCAGTGCTCAGCACCATGTGTGTTACAAGATTTGGCTGTGGAACTTGCAGAACAGCCTTCACTCCACTGGTGCTGAAGCTGGACTTCAAAGCTGAAATCATTTCTTCTTCTTATAACAAATGCCAAATGTCTGTCTAACCCCGTTGTCAGGGGTAAGTTACTGCACCCTGAGTTGCTGTTGGAGGCCAGGATTGTAAGTTCTGCCAGTCCCTTTTTAGGGCCCTGTTTTCAAGAGCATGTCAGACTTTTCTCTAGGCAAGCTGCCTTCTGATTCAGGGCTAATCCTCAGCGCTGGTGAAAGAGGCTCTGGTGGCATCTGTGCAACTGTGGTAGAAATACAACTTTCCCTATAAAATACCTGCGTAGTATTCTTCTGTGTTTAAAATGGATAGATTCCTCTGGTGTAAACCTTTGAAGTCAGTGTCCTCCCTACTGTGGTCTTGGAGACCTTCTGATAAGCCAAGGTAGTTTCTCTTAAGTGCCCATGTGTGATCATTGCTTACTGTGCTTTTTTTGCTGTGTGTTTGTTTGTTTTCTTTTAAACAGCAACAACCTTTAAGACCCATTCTGGTGGAGACCAGTTGCCCAAATATCCGGATGGATCCCAAGCTTTGTCCAGCTGATCCAAATTGGATTGCATTTATCCATAGCAATGACATCTGGATATCTAACATAGAAACCAGAGAAGAAAGGAGGCTAACGTTTGTGCACAGTGGTAATACATCTCGATTTCAAATCTCCACACCTCCTCTGCACTTGTTCTTGCTAGACTGAATTAAGCAGTGGCTCTAAGGGTTCTTCTGGAATCTGGGGGAATGGCCACTGTTTATTCCACCTTGTTTGTCACGTTCCTCGTGTTTCCTCTAGTGCAGATATTGTGGGATGATTCTCTTCCGTGCACCGTGGGGTTTGGCAGCAGGAGTGACTTGGTGAATACATATGGAAGGGCTCTGAAGTACAGCACATTCCTTTTGGCTGGAACAGCCTTTTTGTGTGTAGGAGCTGTGGGTGGAATAGAGCTGGAGGAAAGTTTCTGTCAGTGAAATCAAGCTGCGGGGCCTTTTAGAAACAGGATAGACAGTTTCTGATGAGCATTGTGGCTTCTGCTGGCCCCTCATACTCGGTAACTTAGGTCCTCACTTCTTACCTTCTCCAGCTCTTTTAGACACATCCTGGAGGAAGGAAAATGGGAAACTGGGGCTAAAACAATTTAAAAAAATCGATTGTGTGTTGTATTTAAATCATACTTTGTATTTAAACTATATCATTTACATTTTAGTTAAAAGGATATTTTCTACACTTTATAATAATGCTTTAGCTTATTGAAATGTTAAATATTAAAATATTATATAAGTACATTAAAAATAAACTGTAGCAATGACTCCTTCTCAGATGATAATTATTTATGGAGCGCTGCTAAGTTACCTCCAGGGTAACAGGAAAAATATTGAAGCCCTATGGATATGTCATCATGTTGAGATGTTATGTAAGTCTGTTACTTTTGGTTTGTACAGTGAATGAAATACTGATGCTTTCATTTTTCTGAATGTCAATATTTTCAGTTGTTTAGAAAGGTCTGTTTGGGTTTCTTCTGTTTTGGGTTTGGTTTTTTTTTTTATTTTTAAAGTTGTGGCTCCAATTCACCAAGTTCAGGTAGAGAGGATGTTGTTTTCTTTATTTGGCTAGTACATGGAAAATCGAGAGAGTAATCGGGCAGGACTATGAAGGGAAGATAGCTTTCCTTTCCTAAAAGAAGCTGCCATGTCACAGAGGATTAGACCTTCCCAAAATAAATCAGCAGAGCAGGGTGGAAGCAGAAAACAAATCTGCTGAGTAGTCAGATTTATTATTGTGTAGTTGTTCCTGGGGGTTGAACTTGGGCCATGTTTGGGATAATGCAGAACTGGTTTGATTCTGCAGTACATCATGAACTAATTCTTTTGTGTCTTTTTTTAGAACTGGCCAATGTCGAAGAGGATCCAAAATGTGCTGGCGTTGCTACTTTTGTGCTGCAAGAGGAGTTTGACAGATACACTGGCTACTGGTGGAGCCCAAAGGCACAGCCAGGTAAGTCTGGTGGATCCGGTGTGTTGGGCAGGCACAGGGAGCAATCCCCCAGCTGTGCTGTCCAGTGTAGAGTTATTTTTTTCCTTTGCTTGTCTTTATTCAAGATGGGAACCTTACATTCCTAGCTCCTTTTGAACTGTCTGCAGAGGTGGGCATGTTACAGTAGCCTTGTGAGCACATGTTCCTGGGGGGAAGAGACTTTCCTTCTCACAGCAGTGGTAGGAGTTTTAAGTGTTTTGCTTAGTGAAATATGAATCACAGACTCTGTTGGATTTTTCTTTATCCTTCCAACCCACTTGTGCTCCTGAGAGAATATTGATGCTTGCAGTAGCTGATGGTGAGAGCTGTTCTGAACAGGAAATGTTAATTCATTTACAGCACTGAATGGGGGTAAAGTTCTTCGAATTCTTTATGAAGAAAATGATGAGTCAGAGGTGGAAATTATTCATGTCACATCACCCATGCTGGAGACAAGAAGAACAGATTCCTTCCGGTACCCTAAAACTGGTGAGACCCTGATACCTTACATCTCTCTTTCTGGGAGACACACATTTTGTTCCCCATGCCTGACAGCAGTGACTCTCCTGACTTAGAGCAGGGGGTAGTTGGAGAGGTGTTGAGTAGTTTTTGAATTGGTGCCCAGGTGATAGAAATGTGTTTGGAGAAACTGCTGCTGGGGAGGTCAGAGTGGTCACTGGTGGCTGTGCTGATATTCCAGCCGTGTGGTTACTAAGAGCTCCCAGGAGTTGGCAGAAACCCTATCTGGTTGTCACTATTTTGGAGCTGCTGTCTCAGATCCTGGCAGATCCAAGCTGTTGAAGAGTTGATTCTCATTACAGCCCCGTGTCTCTGAGGGAATAGCTGCAGATTTATGTCCTTTTGATTTTTCGGGAGGGTTTTGTTTAGCTTCTGGCAGAGCCCTGGTAGTTCAAGTTCTGAAGATCTCTTTTGCTCTTGGACTTGAACAACAAACTTGGCGTGTTTACAGTCTTCCAGGAAAACCTCCTGTTGTCATATTTTCAAACAGTAAATGATCTGGAAGCCTCAGCAGTAAGAAGGGGTGAGGGCAGGATTGAAGAATATTAAGTGGAATGTTACTGGAAGCAGGGAAGTGGGATTCAAGCAGACCTGCTGAGGCCTGAAGCACTGTTGGGTGACAAGTCTGAACAATTCGACCCTTGTTCATCTGAGACTTCCCTGCAGTTACAGCAGGGCATGTTGCTCACAGGCAACAGTGGCTCACTCTCTTTCCTCAATCCTAAAATCTTTTTTTCTTTTTTTTTTTTTTTTTTTTGTGTACACTCAGATTTCTGAGAGTATTTTATCATAGCTCCATTCAATGCTAAATTTTAGGAGTTCAGGAAAATGAGCCAACCAAAGGCCAAATCCCTTCAAAAGGCACAGAAGTCGAGCTTTTGATCTCTGATACCTTAATCAGACTAGTCATGGCAATACAGCTTTAAGTGTCAGTTGCTCTAATTTTTCAGTGATGCTTTTTAGTGCTGGATTGCTTCTTATGCATGGCCTCTATAATGATGGCAAACCAAAGCTTGCTTTGCTACCTTGATCGCCCCTGAACATTTATTTCCAACTAGTACGTGCATCCTGTGAGTGGGAGAGAAGACTGCCTGTGACAGTAGCATGGCTCTTGATCGGATCTGTTTGCAGGATTATGTCCACCAAGTCTGCCTCGTGTTTGCAGTCTGGTTTTTCCCTGCCTTACTCTTTGCTGTCTCTCACACGTACAAGTAGGCTATTTGATCAGAGAGCATTCTGCTGTTTGCCTTTTCCAGCTCTGTTTAGAGTAACAACACAATAATCCACACTTTGGGTCTGCCCTCTTTGAAGCAAACAATTGGTGCCTAACTGCTAACATCTGTTTTTGTAGGTACAGCAAATCCAAAGGTCACTTTCAAGATATCTGAAGTGACAGTCAATGCAGAAGGCAGAGTAAGTTCTATGTTCTGCTTATTTTCCTAATAAATATAACTTCTGTGATTCTTTTTTTTTGGTAAAATTAATTTTCTGGTTCAGTACAAACTTTCTTGGTTGTGACAGCTTAATGGCTTCTCTGGAGGCAGCACACTTGGCTCATTCCTATGCCAATATTTGTTGCCTGTGTGTGCAGCAGCACCTCTCGGGGCTGTGCTTTCCTTCCCTACCACTGGCTTCTGAGCTCGGATGCAGAGCAGAGTATTTTAGGTGTGGATGGTTAGACCTTATGTGACAGGTCTCTTGATTGACTGCAGATATTGGGGAAAATTGGATTGCAAAGACAAAGTGTCACCTTACAAAAGCATGAACATACAGAAAGAGATGAACTTTAACAGATGGAGAAATTTCCACAGCCCAGTCCAAGATCTTCTGACAGCAGAGAAATTAATCTTACCAAACAGATACAGTGACAGCCATATATTACTGGGATCCTCTCTACTCTTGAGCTACTTCAGCCATCAGCAGTCACCTGCTGGGATAGTGGTGCTGATGTCAGCCAGCCAAGGCATGGAAGGCAGTCACAGCCCGTTGGGTACCACTGTGACTTGTCCCCAGTCCCAGCAGGGACAGACTGCAGAGCTGCATAGCATGCATTAGAACCACGTTGATAACTGGATGTCATGTGGGGTGTTCAACACCTACTGATGAAAACATTATAAAATAGCTCGGTGTAAATCGCCTCCCCTTTACTTAGGGAAACTGAATGTTGAAGTGACTGATCTGAGACGAGTGATGGGTTTGTGAGCAGCATCCACATTTCTCAAGTCCCAGCCCTGGCTGTGCTGGTAGCTCAGCTCCTACTGTGCTGGTGTCTGCCTACAGACGGGGTTGGTTCCCCTGTGTTGCAAAGGCTGAACAATCTAAATTGTATGAGCTGCACTGAAGTCTCCTGTGTCCAGGCTCTTGTTGTGCATGAAAACTGGTTGTGGGGGCTCATCTCAGTGTCACTGAATTGCTGCTTTGTCAACAGATTGCAGATGTTGTGGATAAAGAGCTAGTTCAGCCGTTCGAGATCCTCTTTGAAGGAGTAGAGTACATTGCTAGAGCTGGGTGGACGCCAGAAGGAAAATAGTGCGTATGTTAATCCTGTCTCTGCTTAGAGGGTCTGGGGAGATGCAGTTAGAAGCAGAACATAGTGGTCTCTGTCTTCTTCACGCTCAAGCCTGCTTTCATTTTTACCTTGCTACAAACTTGTTTGCGCAAAGGGGACAATTTTTCCAAAACCAAACCAGAGTTCTCCTTGTCTCTTGCTCTGGTACCTGGCCCAGCTGCTTTGGTATTGGGCACTCGCAGCCTTTGATGTGTGTGTCCTCTCAGAGTCCCTGTGAGAGAGTGCAGTGCTATTGTCCCCATTTTACAGATGGGGACCTGAAGCCCAGAGAGGCTCAGTGACTTGCCATGGTCACACAGGAAGTCTGTGGCTGAGGAGAGAAATGAGCCAGGTCCCCCAGGCCCTAGCCTAGCACTCTGGACCATCCTCGCTGACCAGACTTACTGATCAGAAAACCTGCTGTAAGTGCTGCTTACATTTGCATGTCATTTTTAACCCTGTAGATGATGTAGTTCAGTGTTTCTAACTCACCAGAAGCTTTTCCAGTATTCCACTTCTCCAGATCTTGAATCTGAAGGCAGCTTTCTCCTTTTTAATTATTTTTTTTTCCCGACTGGAATAAATGCAGGGACACATTTGCTGCCTGATCTTGGGTTTTGCAGGACTATTGTTAGATCTATGCGCAAAGCCATCAGAAGTATGGCAGGGTCTGCTGCCAGCCCATTTAGGTGCCAGCATTATTCTCTACCAGGTTTATTCTCTACCATAGATTTAAAGTTGATGAATTCTCACAAGTATCCTGACACTTCAAAGTTTTTCTGCTTCATTATTCCCCCTGGTTTTTCTCTTTCTCCCCTTAAGCACAAATCAAATCTGGGAGAATAGAATTAATTAAACTTTTGAACCTGCAGTGCTTATGCAATATTGAGATGCAGTGAAAGAGGTTCTTGTGTTATGGAAGAGATTTGTTTATGTGGGTGACATTTTACACGTGGCTTTGTGCTGCATCTGAATTGAACGTTCTTGACTCCTTCAAAATGACTGGTGCTAATGAGTGTCTGTGGAGATTTTCAGGCCTGTCTAATACTCACAGTTGAATGTTATTTTCTCTAATATCTGTCTCCTCAACAGCATCTGGTCCATTTTACTGGATCGCTCCCAAACTCGGCTTCAGATAGTCCTGATCCCTCCTGCATTATTCATCCCTGCAGAGGATGATGCAATGGAAAGACAGAAACTTATCGATGCTGTACCAGATTCTGTTACACCTTTCATTATTTATGAAGAAACAACAGACATCTGGATAAATGTAAGAATTTGAATTTCAGCCTTCTCTGACAGGTTGTTGTGCAAGACCCTATTTGTAACGCTTGAACAGCGTTGGTGTTGCTGTGCTGCCTGGGAGAATGTTCCCTGCTGCAAAAAACAGTGAATGGTCCCTGTACAGCAAGTGCTCTCTATGATAGCAGTTTTTCTTCTGGTCATGCTGTGCATGGTTTCAGGATGGTGCAGGGAGTTGTCCTTTCTCCATTATTTTTAATGGCTGGAATGATTTTTGACTGGCAGCTCGTACTGTGCAGATAAATGCTCCCAAGTCTCTCAGAAGATTATCCCTTGAGGTGAGAGTTGGCATCTTCATGAGGGGGAAGATGTCAGCTCATCTTTCTTCCAACAACCCTTCGCTTGAGGGGCTCTGGACAGGGGAGGCCACCGCGCTTCAGCTTCCCCTACAGCATCTGAACAGCTGGACCAACCTCTGTTATCTCAGACAGAAAGACAAGCACAGAGAAACTTATTAATGACTCAGTTGGCCAGAATTTAGACAAGCAAAGAGCCTGGAGCTGCACAGCATATGTGGCTACTGTCTGCAGACACCCCCTGGCTCATGAGCATAACTGGTTCTCCCAGTAAGGGACAGTGCTGCATCCTGCTAGTGTGAACTGTTGCCTGTATTGAGCAGTAACAGGAAATTATGATGTGTGACTTCAATGCCAGAGTCCTGCTGGTAACAGTGACCCACTGCTCTCTCTCCACAGATCCATGATATCTTCTATGTTTTCCCTCAAACCCGTGACGATGAGATACAGTTCATTTTTGCCTCGGAGTGTAAAACAGGATTCCGGCACCTCTACAAAGTCATCTCAGTTCTGAAGGAGAGCAAGTATAAACGGTCGTGTGGAGGCCTCCCTGCTCCAAGTAAATGAAATTAATTCTTTTGCTTTAATTGGGCATTTGCTGCTGACTAGTGAGGAAAAAAAATGTCCCTCCAGATGGCAGGAATTATTGTCTTACTGAAAGCTCCTGCTGTTATCCAGGGAAGCATTTCACTGTACAGTCATTCCACTTGAAATTGTACAGGGATTATTCTATTTAGCATGCCTATGTTTTAACCCTGATCCTTCCTTGAGGACTAGAGGGAAAAGTTTCACAAAATCAGATGGGAAACAAGCTCCCTGGGATACCAAGAAGTGCACTCAGTTGGCTTTTCCCCATCCATGTTGGGACTGTTTGTGCTTGACTTTGTCAGAGGTTAAATGTTACAGTAATAACTTGGCTACCTCTGATGGACCAAATATATCAAAGAGATGCACATCAATCCAGGACTTTTTTTTTCATTTTTTTCAGGACTTTTTCTTTTTTTTGACACCCAACCTTCCCTTTGCACACCCATTTTTCAGTATAAAAAGTGACAGAACACTTTTACAAAAGAAAACAAAAAAAAACCCCAAGCTGTCCAGGCCTTTAGGTTGAATGCTGTAAATCCTTTTAATGTACTTTTCACAGAATTTTAAATGGTACCTAACATTTGTTTGAAGAGCTGACAGAGGTGTGGGTCTCCGGAGGAGCAGATTGCTCTTGGGTATAGTCTAGTAAAAAAAAGTTTGGAAGGAAAAAGTATTATTGTGGCTGTGTTTTGTAAAATGTAAGCATGTCAAATCTCTCTTTGCATGTTGGTTATTTGCAGGTGACTTCAAGTGCCCCATCAAAGAGGAGATAGCAATCACCAGTGGAGAATGGGAAGTGCTTGGCAGACATGGATCCAATGTAAGTCTCTGCTCTTGCTGCGTGGGTATCCTGCAAGCAGCACGCACTGAAGGGAAATAGTCTCTGGGGCCTCCCAAATCAGTACACATTGCCTCAGTGAGGCTCTGCTCCCTGAGAAGAGCAGATCCTGCACTCCCTGGAATTGAGTTTGAGCATTTGGACCATCTGAGATGGCTTTTTGTGCTTTCATCCTTCCCTACCTCTGATACCCTATTCTGGAGGTAATCCAGGGGTGGTGATTTTGGCAATGTAGGAGAGCAACACAGGCAGCATTGGTTGACTTTCTTTTTGTGCTCGTTCCTGTGTGGATCCTTCTCAACTGGGAGTTTTCCCCACTGAGTTCAAGGCTTAAAGAGAAGGGAACAAAAATACTGTGAGGCAGCAATGAAGAAATGGCAGGGTCGGGCTCTTCTCTCAAGAGCAAGCAGTAGAACAAGAGGAAATAGCCTCAAGTTATGCTAGGGGTGGTTTAGGTTGGACCTGAGGAACAATTTCTTCCCTGAAGAGGTTGTCCAGGGCTGTCCCAGGCTGC
>VWZY01000537.1:719855-737633 GCA_013399075.1 Chloroceryle aenea
GGTTAGTGGTGCCCTGGCAGTGCTGGGTTAATGGTTGGACTTGGATCATCTTAATGGTCTCTTCCAACCAGAATGGTTCTATGATTCTATGAAATACTCTGGAGCTTGCACAAGGAAGGAGGGAATGCCCCCCAGATTGCTGCTCTTCTAGCTCTGAGCTTGATGAATTCTTGGATCATTTGAATCAAACAGCAGTTCAAGGAGAACCATCTGACTGGTTTAGACTTTGTAAAGGTCTTTGAATCCCTCCTAAAGGGTAGTTAGAAATGGGGTTAGGGAATGAACATGCAAGTTAACCTGCATTTGCATCTGTTCTGCTGAAAAAGAAGGAACAACTGAGAGATATTTAATATGGCAGTGGTTTACAGTCAGCTGCTATCTTGATTTCCTTCCGAGGCTGTTCATATCATACATGATTTGGGAAAGGGTCTGAAGAGTGGGGAGGTGACAGTGGGGGAGAGAGTTATTTAGCACAGCAAACAACTGGAGAGACTGGGAAAAGTGAAGGACTCGCACGACAGAGCTGAGCAGCGAGGTGTGAAGAGCAAATCCTAACTGACAGAGTTGTGGACAGTCAGAACAGTCATTTGGCTTATTCCGTGATGATTGTTGGGCTACAACTCAGCTTTATGGATGCGGAGTTGGGGAGAGACTTGGAGGCGGCAGAACTGGGTGCGGCGTATCATTTTCTCAAGAAACACTATTGAGTTACGTGGTGTTTGTTTTGGTTTTGACAGATCTATGTTGATGAAGCCAAAAAACTGGTGTACTTCCAAGGCACTAAAGATTCACCTTTAGAGCATCACTTGTACGTCGTCAACTACGAGAATCCCGGAGAAGTGAAGCGGTTGACGGAACGTGGTTACTCTCACGCCTGCTGTGTCAGCCAGGTACCTGTCTGCCTGCAGGGCCCTGTACAGCCAGGACTGGCTGGGTGTGCTGTGATTTATCACCAGTCTTGTCCTTTGTCAGTCGGCAGACAAGGCAAAAGGAGCTGGGCTGAATTGTTTGAGCCTGACCCTTTTCACCTGAAGTGGGAAGCCACCAGAGGAGATGAGCCTGGGGCAGCGTTGGGCTGGGTTCCAGGCAGCTGGGACAGTGGCCAGTTCTGCTGGGAATGCTTTGCCTAGAAGAGGGTGTGTGACACAGTCTTCATGCCACTGTTGGTTTGCAGGTGTACTTTTGGCTTTGGAGGGTTAGCACCCGAGTCTTGCTAAGGACTGTAGCATCTCAGAGCTTATCTGCTGTTATCAAACTTCCTGGTTTAATTTGGTTCACAAGCATCTTCTGAAAGACCTAAATGCAGAAAGAAATGATCGCTTTTGCACACACTTCTGCACTGACGAGTTCAGGATTATTAATCCTTAATTTTCTCCCTAGGATTGTGACATGTTCATCAGCAAGTACAGTAATCAGAAGAACCCGCACTGTGTGTCACTTTACCGGCTGACAGGACCTGAAGATGATGCAGCTCACAGGACAAAGGAATTCTGGGCTACCATTTTGGATTCAGCAGGTAATGGCATGGGTGAGGAACCAGAAAAGGATAACCAGGATCACAGAATGAAAGATATCCCAGAATATGCTTTGCTTGAGATTGGCTGTTGTGGATAACTAAACTTGCCTCTGAAACTCAGGCTTGTGTGAAGGGTTCTTGGGATTACAGGAATGACATTTTCAGCTTGGCTACAAATGGGTATAAACTGGCCATGAAGGGATTAAGAGTGGAAACTACCAAGTTTCTGCTGTCAGAATCAAGTAGAAACTGTAGACATACAGTTTTAGCATCAGAGGAGGGGTGGAAGTGTGCTGAGGTACTCTGTGCTAGTTGTGTACTGCTCATGTCTTTTGTGAGACAGCCCTTGGGCTTTTACTTCTCCACTGTGTTTACATTCTCTTTCATCTCTGTTTCCCGAAGGCATTCTCTGTATCCTGTGCTTTCCATGTGTTAATGTACCAAGTCCCAAGTGAGTTTAGGAAGGGATGTAACACCTGTGTCAAAAAAGAAGAGTTACTACTCTTGGCAAGAAAGCAGGGGTGGGAATGTGATAGGACTGAGAAAGCTCCCCTAGGGCTGGGGTGTTCCCAGTCCTCTGCCTGGTCCCAGACACATTCACTGGAAAGCGAGAGAGTGTTCCACTGGGATTGCAGTGAGATTGGTGATGGGACAGGGCTGAAGCAGAGCTACATTATTCATCCATTCCCTTTCAAACCAGGCTCTCTGTTTCCCTCCTGTGGCAGGTCCTCTTCCTGATTACATTCCCCCAGAAGTGTTCTCCTTTGAGAGCTCCACGGGCTTTACACTCTATGGGATGATGTACAAACCTCATAACCTGCAACCTGGAAAGAAGTACCCCACTGTGCTTTTCATCTATGGAGGGCCTCAGGTGAGTGCAGCATGTTGGTGAGCGGTGGGGTGGGCTGGTGTGGATCACTGTTGCTCTCCTGCGTGAACAGCTGCTGCTTGGTGCTGAGGATAGCATGAGGCTTTTGCTCATCTGGTGAGTAGCTGCTTGGCTGAAGGTGCTGTAAGTGGTCATGATTTCCAGGTCACAGATTGAGGCACAGTTGCTTATCCGAGAACAGGTGTGGAGTAGCAGAGCTGCAAGTAGGAGAAAGTGAAGTGCAGATAGTCCCTGTTCCCCGTTCTGTCCCCTCCTCTTCCACGGGGGCTCCTGGTCTTTGTTTCCACTTCTCTTCCAACCTCCTTTTCTCCAGGCTGAACAACCCCAGGTCCCTCAGCTGCTCCTCACCACACGTGTGCTCCAGACCCTTCACCACCTTCGTTGCTCTTTTCAGGACATACTCCAGCCCCTCAATGTCCTTCTTGGAGTGAGGGGCCCAAAACTGAACCCAGGATTCAAGGTGTTGCCTTATGAGTGCTGAGTCCAGAGGGACAATCCCTGCCCTAGCTCTGCTAGCCACAGTACTGCTGACACAAGCCAGGATGCTGGTGGCCTTCTTAGCCACCTGGACTCATATTGGCTCATATTCAGCTGGTTGTCAACAAACACCCCCAGCTTCTTTTCCTCTGGGTAACTTTCCATCCACTCCTCCCTGAGCCTGGAGCGTCGTATGTGAGGTGGGGCTCTGTTAGCCCTGACCTTTACCAGTTTGCGCTTAAGAGAATTTGTTCCTCAGTCCCCTGTCTACCACCGATGAAGAAAGTGAGCCCCATAGCCCTGCTTTGATTCCCCCAACTCTGCTATGCTCTGCCGTGGTCCAAGACAGCTGGAATGAAGCTTGGTGAATGAAAAGATGTTCTCCTGGGAAAGAACAGAGCGAGTGGAGAGCAGACCTCGGTCTGGGTTTTGCAGTCAGCGGGCTCCCCTCTTGCTCCATGCGTGTTAGTGCTGCAGTGGAGCTCAGTTCAGCTCTTCCTGTGACCCAGAACATCTTGTTACTGGGGGAAGAGAGTTCATTTCAAAGCAGACCACGAGCAGTGAGAGGTTAGTCCTGCAGCAGGGAGGAGGGATCTTGAAAACTTTACATTATAAAAATGTATAAAACATTTAAAGGAAGGTAGATTAGAAATAAAATTTGAAATTGGATGAAGAGGCAACATCTGGATTCTATTCCATGTGTGGTTGTGTCATTGCCCTTCTATTCCAGGTACAGCTAGTGAACAATCGCTTTAAAGGAATCAAGTATTTCCGTTTGAACACTTTGGCCTCTTTAGGCTACGTTGTTGTTGTCATTGACAACAGGGGGTCCTGCCACCGAGGGCTGAAGTTTGAAGGAGCATTTAAATACAAAATGGTAAGTGTTCATTTTCAGCCAGCTGAAGAACTGATGTGGCACAGATGCCCAGCATTGCCCCTGTGTTGCCACCTAGATTTGGGGACGGGAGCTGCTCACGGTTGAGCAGTGTGGATTTGAGGGCGGAAGGACACTCGCTGTACAAAATGGCCAGGTTGTAGGTTCTGAACCAACCCCAGCGTGGGAGACATAATGCAAGGCAGCTCATAAAGGGCTCTCTGACTCCCGCCAGAAACACTTTGCTGCTGACGTGAGGCAGGGTGGTTTCATTCACAGCATGGGTTACTATTTAGGGCAGTTGCTGTGTCAGGCTGGAGAGGGTGAGTGTGTCTGGCCATGTGTGAAGGCAAGGGAGGTTCTGTGCCAGGCTCTGCTGGCTTCACAGCACAGCTCTCTCCGCATGCTGGGAATGGCATTTTCACCCACAGAGACAGAATTTGGCCTTGCTTTTGCAATAGCAAAAACCAAAACACTGAAAAAAATCTTACTTGTCTCCGAGCAAGGAGACAAATGAAGAAAAGGATAGTTAAGAAATGGATTAGCAAGTGTTTTTTGTTTTATGGGGGAAAGAGGTCATCTTTCTGTAGTGTGCTGGTGTGTGGCTGGGTGCTGCACAAACAGCAGCAGTACTCTTTGAAAATCCTGGGAATGTCACTTTAGTCTGGACCTAACAAAACTTTTTCTCTCCCTTCCCAGGGACAAATAGAAATTGACGACCAGGTGGAAGGGCTGCAGTACTTAGCTTCCCAGTATGACTTCATTGACTTGGATCGTGTTGGCATTCATGGCTGGTCCTATGGAGGCTACCTCTCTCTTATGGCTTTAATGCAGAGGTCAGATATCTTCAGGGTATGTTCAAATATTGAGTACTTCTTCTGGTGGCACAGACGGAATTTGACGCTGAATCCTGTAACCTCCCGTGGGTGTTCACAGCACAAAGACTTCTGAGTTTGCTCTAGACAAATGGGAACACAGTGCTCGGGCTGTTTTCTTCAAGACACTTCTATTTGAGTGACTTCAGAGAGAAGTTGCTTTTCTAGCAAACATTTCTTCCATGGTACTTCTCATTAGGCTTCCAGCCCCAGTAATGAGATGCTTTAAGTCAGAAAATTGCGTTTGTGCCATTAAGTGCTGCACTTCCCTGCCTCTCCACAGAAGTTTGTAGCTTTTCTCCCCAGGAAAGTGTGGTGTTCTTACTTGAATGTAACCACCCCAAACTGCATGGTGTGACTGCACTTGCTTCCCACAGCTCCAAAGGAGCCAGGCAGAATCCTGACCTGATCTGAAGGTGTGGTGTTGTCCATGAGGCTTCCTAGGTTGATGGTAGCGGGGTGTTTTGGGGCAGAACACACTTGCCATCCACAAAGCCTGGAATTTAAGAGGAGTGTGGGCCTATTTAGGTAGGCCAGTTTTACTGGAATATCTGAGTGTTTGCATGAGCCGGGGTGAGGAGCAGCAATGATTTGCACTGTTCGGCTGAGCACAGAGATGTATTCCCTCTCTGGAACTGAGGGAACATAAAACTGTCAGACTGTTGAGCCTGAGATAACTGTGCTGGTATAGCTGAAGATACCTTGTATAGTCTCAGCTGTTGCCTGCTTTGTGTCAGCCAAGCTCTTTGTGCTGTCAGCCAACTAAGGGAAGTGATCCTGCTGAAAAAGGACACCTCCCGTTCTTCTTCCTCCCCCCTTTCTGCCCCAAGAGAATAGTTTCCTTGCAGACTGATCTAGTCCTGGATCAAATTGCTCATGCTGCTTCCTAGCAGTGTGTTTTGAAGCAGCCACGAGGGCAGCCTGGGGATGGGGAGAGGTATTGAAAAGAGATTCTTGTGAAAACATGACTCTAGACCACTATGGTAAATGGCCAGACCGATTTGGGCAAGTCTCAAACATAGAGATGTGGCAAGAGCTGGATCTTGCTCTTGGGATGTATTTTACTCTTTGTAGCTGCTCTTGCTTTGTCCAAGTCCAGCCTGAATGTTCCTGGGAGGTTTAATAATTACTTGTCTCCTTAAGGATTGTTACATTTTCACTTTTAAATATACCTTCCAAAGGGTTTTGCAGTGTAAGGTTTAGTCTGCTATTTTTCCTCATTGCTTTTTTTTTCCCAGCCTCTCTGCAAGCTGGTGGTAGCTCTGCTGGTAGGTAGTTTGCTGAATCCTGGGGAGCTATTGATCCCAGTTTCTGTTAGACATTCAAACAAACAACAGTTTTTCAACCCAAAAGCAGAGCACTCTGCATTTGGGACAAAATCCACTTCCCTCCTCAGGCCTTGCAGGTGATGTGTTTAGTGTTGCTTCTGATTTGTCTGTAGGGTCTTCCTCATCTTCAGCAGCTGCCTGTTTGCAGCACATGTAGGTCATGCTGAATGGCACTGACACGTAGGAACTGTGGGAGGGAGAGCCAGGATTGGTTTTTCTTTTCCCACTGCAGGCTGCAGACTGTAAACAATTAAGTGTGCTTTGGGCAATTACAGCTGCACTGGGATAGAACTTTGAGAGGGAGGGATGTCCCCAGATCAGGGCAGGGTCAGGTGTTGTCATTCCCGATGCTGAGAGCCCTGTTGAACTTGCAGGTGGCCATTGCCGGAGCACCCGTCACGCTGTGGATTTTCTATGACACTGGTTACACCGAGCGCTACATGGGCCACCCAGATCACAACGAGCAGGGCTATTACCTGGGCTCGGTGGCCATGCAAGCTGAGAAGTTTCCTTCTGAGTAAGTTTGGTGATGACTTTTGTCTTCTACTTTTCCTGCCAGGAAAGGTCAAGCCCCACAGAAACATTTTTATCTCCCTGTTCTTGGCAATTGAATCCCAGAATCACAAATGCTAGTATTAAATAATAATTAAAAAACCCCCAAAAGACCAAAATCCAACACTCAGAGATTTGAATGAACATTTGCATAATTACAGGCCATTCCATGTAATCTCTTCTATCCTAACCATAACAAAACCCTATCTTTTATGTCTAAAGAACATATCTTCAATTCAGTGATTAGCATTTTAGAGCTACCTTAAGCTAGACAAAACCAAATTGATCAGAATGCTTTCTGCATGCTCTAAATTTGTATCAGCATCAAGTTGAGTGCAGAACAGGCTGAGACCGTGGGTTTTGTGCTGAAGAGCTGAAGATCAACAGTGATTCTGAGCAAGCATTAAGCCATTGCATTGTCTCAAGCTGAAATTAAAGAAGAAACACAGATGCAAGGTCTGACCATGATGTGAATATGCAGGAAGAGCTTTTAGAGGAGAAAATATTCAGTTTGGGAGACACATCCCTCCAGAGCAATTTACAGTAATGAATTCACTGTCTTCAATACCAATACTTTTATCTGCTGAGTGTTTCTGAACGGGTGTTTGTGGATTGTGAAGTGACTTGCAGTTTCTGGGGTGCAGTCTAGAAACGTTTTGTCTTTTGCTTTTCTCAGACCAAACCGTTTGCTGCTGCTACACGGATTCTTGGATGAGAACGTTCACTTTGCACACACTAGTATTTTGCTCAGCTTCTTGGTGAGAGCTGGGAAACCGTATGACCTACAGGTAAGGCCAGACCCAAGATGTAAAAGTTTTGTGTCTGTCTTTGACAAGTCTGAAATCAGAAGTTGTTAAATGGGTGTACTGGGCAGCTCTGAATACTAGGATAAAGCTGTAGTATTTGAGCCTCTTTTTTAAAGGAAGATTTTATGAGGGGAAAAGAAAAAATATTGGGCAAATGAGTGATTAAGAGCAGTTAAGGCTACTCCTGAGGAGATGGCTCTGGAGAGAACCTGTGTCTGTTCAGTTAGGCTGGTCACCACAGCACTTGCTGGATTAGAAGATGCAGTGGGTTCTCTGAGCTCAGGCCGTGGAGGATGGGATGTATGAGCTCAAGTGCCAAGTTAATGCAGGGAGATTATATGAACATTTAGAATGTAGCTTTGGGGACCAGTTTAAATGGTGGTGCCTGCAGCTCTGGATTTTTGAGACCTTGCTGCAGGAAGGCGCTGGAGTGTGTCCAGAGAAAGGCAACAAAGCTGGGCAAGGGTCTAGAGCAGAAGTCTTGTGAAGAGTGGCTGAGGGGCCTGGGGTTGTTCAGCCTGGAGAAAAGGAGGCTCGGGGGAGATCTTCTTGGTCTCATCAACTCTTTAAAACGAGGTTGGAGCCAGGTGGGGCCTCAAGATGCCCCAGGAGAGGTTCAGGTTGGAGCTGAGGAACAATTTCTTTCTTGAAAAGGTTGTCAAGGGCTGTCCCAGACTGCCCAGTTCAGGGGTGGAGTCCCCATGGTCCCTGGACAGGTTTCAAAGCTGTGGTGCTGAGGACACACTGGTGGTGCCCTGGCAGCGCTGGGTTAACCGTTGAACTTGGTGACCTTAAAGATATCTTCCAACCAGAATCATTCTCTAATTCTATACTCATGACTTTTATTTTCTATTTTAGATCTACCCTCAGGAGAGACACAGTATAAGGGTACCCGAGTCAGGAGAGCACTATGAACTCCATCTACTGTATTACCTGCAAGAGAACCTGGGCTCTCGTATCGCTGCCCTGAAGGCGATGTAACCAACCTCCGCAGGACTCTGCTCCGCTGGCTGCTCACCCAACCAGGAGATGTAGGAAAATAGGACAGAAAAAGAGGAGAAAATAGGAAAGAACATTGCATTTTGGTGCCTGCCACATGTACACACACGTACACAAACACACACACCGACACAGACACTTTTTTTTAAGAGTAAATTTGGTGCCATACAGGAAATGAAGTACGCTGACCTAGTAACTTGAAAGCTCAAGATGTAAATAAAATGAACCGGCTGTGGTATAATGCAGTACCATGGGTATTCTCTTGGGGGAGGAACTGAAATGGAAAATAATGTCCTTCTACAGCACCAGATCTTCACTTTTTAAAAGCATTATGACATGATTGATGTGTTTTTTACAGTGTGTTCCTTGGTATCTTACTAGATAATACTGGATGATTTACTCACTCCACAGGAAGAGTTTACCTGAATGGTTACAACATTTTAAATGCTATCATATAGCTCTTATGCTTCAGGAAGGGGATGGGTCTCACTCCTCAGAAGCTGGTCATTAGTTAGACACATCACCTGTCTAAATGTTCATTGCTTTGTAAGAAGAAAGGCTTTTAAGCTGCCTCCTGTAGAACTGAAATGTTGGATTCAGTCCAGTTGATGCCAGTTTCTTTTCAATGGTTTCTTCTCTCCCCAGGAGAAGTCATACTACTTTTTTTTTTCCTTTCAGCAGCTTGAGATCCTATCCTGATTGTACTTGATTTCAATGGGGAAGTGAAATGATATTTTACTGTGATATGGGCATAACAATCTTCTCCTCTGAGATGCAGACTAACTTAAGTCAAAGAGCTAAACCTCTGTGAATTATAAAAGAAGCTTAAAAATGCAACTCATTTCTTACTGCCATTTTTCCCCGATGTTCATTCTGGAGCTGCTTTTGCAGTACTGGTTTCTACCATCACATCAGCATGATATGGTGTATGCATCCTGTTAGGAGTTTAGAATTCAATACTCTAATTCAAAGGTCTGCAGAGGATTTAGTGAGAGGAGACCTTATGAACACTACGTGTGAGGCAGTATGAACTGTTCCATTGAATTTCCTGCTTTATTTGAGGAACTGTTTCCCTGTCTCATACTCAGCCCAGTCCTTCGTTCCTGGGTCCTTTCTAGCACTGCTGTGTAGCATGATTTTGATGCTGTATTTGAGAACCACCTTCTATATAGCCTAAGGTAACCATGCTAAGCCTCAAGGATCTGCAATCCCAGTTGTGTTCTGGCTAGTGAGGTTTTAACTAAGCAGCAGGCTTGGCTGAAAAGCATCACAAATGCGTGAAGTCACTTTTAACTTGCAACAGGTCGTTTAGGATTGAAATCCATAGCAAAATGATTCTCTTTAATCCAGGAAATTCTCCCCTTGGGGCTTGCCTCTGAGACTCCTATAAGTTTTAATGGTTTTCTTAGAAACCTAAGAACTTCCGTTTCATTCTCTTTTGGTGCTAGAGAGCAGCAGAGCATGATTTTTCTTTTCCATCTGCTAAAAATCTGGAATCACTCTCAGTGTTTACGCTCTTAGTACTCCCCATGTTGTAACCTTGTATTTTCCTTGCTTTTGTACTCTTTGGCTTGATCCTGAAGCTTCAGGATTTAACACAGTCTGGCTGTATTGTATCAAACCTCCTTGGTTTTCACTTAGGCTGCCGGGCGTAAGCACCAAAGCCGGTGGAGCTGGTGCAGTTACATGGTTGTAAAAGCCACGTGTGAGAACAGGATCTGGGTTTTTTTTGGGGGGGTTACACAAAAGGTGGCCAAAGCAAACAGGCGTACGGTGAACGAAGTGGGGATGTTTTGATTTGAGCTGCTTTTCTGGTTTTCAGATCACAGGGAATATGTTAAAATGCTGTTAGCAGATCACTACGAGGTTCACGGTTTTATTTCGGGCAGGGTCTGGCAGGGAAGGAGCCCAGCTCCTGTAATGTCTTCTCTTGGTAGTTAATTATGACTGAAACAAAGGCAGCATCCCTATGGAGTGTGCTACAGCCAGTCTGGAGGGACAGATACGTGTGCTGAGGCATTTGAACTAGAAAAGCCAAGTATAAGCTGTTACTATGGAATTCTCTTGTGTCCCTTACGTGTTTATGCTGTATTATATATACATATATCTATATCTGTTCATATATACATATATGTATAGAATTACACGTGGATAGCATCACCTTTTCCAAGGTTGTTTATATTTTTTGTTCAATATTAAATTAACTTGCTTTTTGGGATGCTCTTGTTCTTTTTCTAGAGGTTATTACCCTTGAATGTAAATGTGTATGATTTTTAAGATGAAATGGATCCTTTTGTTTAAAAAAAAAAAGAACAAAAAAAAAAAGAACAAAAATGGCCTTCATTAAACAGTGGTTTTTGGGGAAATGAAAAACTCAATGTTATGCAAGTAAACCAGGCTAGGTTTTGGTTTAGCACAGGCTGTGATTATAAGTGCTGACATAAAACTTTTTAATAATACATCCTTCCATTGTTTTAAATATATATGGCAAAGCTATTAAAATACAACATACTGTAAGTACTTTATTTTGCAACATAAATTATGTATTTTTTTTCTTTTTACAGTAGTTAAGCACTTTAAGCCCTGGTGCTCTCTTACCCTGTGGAAATGCTGAGAGGATTTATCATCAGAGCTTTGTAGCTCTTGCAACAGACTCCTGCTAGTAGGTGAAAGTGAGAGAGATGCCTTATGTGAAGTCTGATACTACACACTGAGCAGCTAAATTCCCAGTGACACAGGAAGAAGCACAAAGCCCATTGCAATTGAGGGGGCCGAGGTAGGAAGGTGTTAGTGCATCAGTATTTTGGGGGCTAGTGGCATTCCCACACCTCGTGTGGTGAAGCATTGGACCTGAGCTGGCATGGAGAGCGGTGGCTTTGCCTTGCTCTGTGCTGCTGGAGGTCATATCTTGTAGTCCAGCTGATGATGCTGTCACTCAAGAAGAGGTTTCCAGCCTGTTTGATACGTAGCTTACCCTTTGTCACTTCCGGCGTGTTAAAAAATGTCTCGGTTAACGTGAGTTTTAAGTGGAGCTAGAGGTTGTCTGGAGCAAAAATGTGTGAGGAGGAACTGGTCATGTGGCTCCCAAACCAGATGTTGTGATGTCATCGTGGAGGATGTTCTGCCTTCAGCAGAGGTCCACCTGGCAGGACACCTGCTCTGAGCAGGAGCAGGATTGAGCCCTCCTTGCATGGTGGCTATTAGTTGTGCAGGTGTCTTTGAGATGATTGTTTTCATTTCATATATTAAAAAAAAAAAGTGTGAAATCCAGGGATCTGTGATTAGATGAGACAGTGAAGTTGTCCAGTGTCGATACCAAATGTTTCTTCTCATTTGTGGTGGTTGGGTTTGGTTGTGCTTCTTTCTGGTGGATGAACATTATTTTGCCCCATTTTAACACAGCTTCCAGTAATTCCTCTCAAGCATGCAATATTCTGCCAGGGAGTTGCACCCCCTACCCCTCTTTGTTTTCATTTCCCTCTTCTTTTATTCAAAAGACAGTAGAATTGGCACCTACCTGGAACTGCTTCATTTTTATAAAAATGAAATAACAAGCCCAAAGCCCCAAGTAAAGCTTTGAAAATCAACTCACTTCATTATATTAGAAGGGAAAATACATTCCCTACTTACTAGTGGCATTAGGGAGCAGGCTGTGGAAATGCTTTCCGAGAGGAATGGCATAGTGATGCTTTAACCCTGGAGAATTCACAAACTGAGCCCAAGAGGGGGTGGGAGGGGGTGGTCCCAGCCCGTGTGCCCCACCAGGAAAGGTGGGTTGTGTTTCTGCTGTGTGTGTCCGTACGGAAGACAGGCTGGTTTGCTGCTGGCGCGACGCTCGCCCGTCGATGAGGCAATAATAGTGTAGAAATAACAGAAATAATCAGCCAGATTAGGACACTGCCTTGAGTTGCCTGTTTACTTGAGTACCAGAACCCTGTAAAGTCTTTAGTGTGCCCCTCACGGTTCTCTGCCCACTCCTTTGGAAGGGGAAGAGCGAGATCTTTGTGCGGTTTTTTTTTACTTGGAAGTTCTGCACAGTAAGAAGTTCAGGTGTTTTAATTTTAGAACATGAAGTGCCTGCTGTTTGCGTTAACAAAATTGCATGTCTCACTCCAGTGGGTTTATTGGTCTCCCTCCCTCCCCCACTTTTAGCTACATGGCTTTTAATCGTGTAAAGTGGAGACATTCGTTTTGCTGCGTTTTACTACAAAACCTTTGTTGCAATAAAGATGCTGCTAAATAAATTGAATTAAATGGGTTTTTCTTCCCCCCACCCCTATTTTCAACTGTCTCTCTGCTTGATTTAGTAGAGTTTTGTGTGTAATTAAATCTCTTTCCTTGTCGTGCTGTGGAAAGCAGCAACGATGGAAAATGCCCATGCGTGTTTTATATGCGTGTTGGGTGTTTAGCAAAAGCCTCTGTGAATTTTTAATTACTATTTACTTCTTCTTTTCCCTCCCCCTTGCAGTTTGGTGGATTGATCCAAACGGGAGGATCAGATGTTTGCTTGGTGTAACCACTTTCCTCTCCGAAACATCTCGGTGTGAACACTGTCGGTGGCCCTTGGCAGCCACCAGCCGGAGCTGTCGCACTGGCTACGGCACAGCCGAGGTTTCACTGGCCAGGGTGGGCCAAGTGCTGCCGGGGAGGAGGTGGCCCTGGCCTCAGGGCAAAAGGGCAGAGGGACCTGTGTGTAGCAGATGAGCTCTGCTAAGACAGGAGATGTCTCTTCATGCAGTCATGTCACGCTTGGCCTCAGGTATGTCTTTGTCAGCAGTATGGCCTTTGAAGGCAGCCTGGTTCTGCTTGGTGCTGCCCCGGAAGGGCTGGCAAGTGACTCGTGTCTGCCCTGAGCCCATTTCACTCTCATTCCTGATTTTTCATCCATGGGGAAGTATCCCCTGTTTTGATGGCTTTCAGCAATATGCTGGTAGCCATCTGCCTGTTGATGCATTGCATCGTGCCTCTCTCTGGGCTTTGCGTAGGCCCTACCATAACACAGCAGAGCTTCTGCAGGAGACTTCAGCAGCCCTTGGGCAATGCAGGCCAGCAACTGGCCATGGGCTTTTGGATTGTGGCTGGTGGTGGCACCTGCTGTTTCCTTTGTGCTGGTTGTGTAGCTGTGTCTTCAGCACCAGAGAGCAGGGGGGGAGGTCTCTCCATGTGCTGTTGTGCCTGGAGAATTTTATTGTGACAAAGCATTTCTGTCCTCTTCCAGATGCCCTGAGGCCTCGTGATGTCCTGCAGTTTGAAGTGGGATAAGCAGGCAGAGCTACAACCACCCTGCAGCTGCTCCTTCCACGGCCATCAGAGGTGAAGGAATTGAGGCAACCTTTCAGTGGTATCATTTAATACAAACTCTGGTAGTTCTTTGTGCTAGTTACAAACACCAATGAGTCTTAACCCTGGAAATGTTAATATTGTCAACTCATTTTCCATCTGTCAGCCTGGCTTTTGCCACTGTAGTCCCCTTGAGCTGGAGATGAGACCAACCTGAAGCTGCGTGCTGGGTGATCTTATCCATTGGCTGTGCTGGCCAGGAGCAGCTTCAGGAGTGAGCAGCCCTCCTGGGGAGGGGACACCTCCTGCTCCTGTGTGGGTGCTGCAGGCAGGGGCATGTTCCTCAGGTTGGGCTTGACGAATGAGCAGCTCGGCACATTTCTGTGTCATCCCTCTGTTTCTAAATGACTTGGGAAAACAGGTCATGGTCTCTTAAGTAACTATTTATCAACCTGTGTTCACAGAAGAGGAGCAAACCAATTCCATGAGCCATTAGGCAGTTGCGGTGTCCACCTTAATGCAGCCCAGTTCTTAAGCTCTGGAGACCAGGTGAGGCACCTGAAGCTGCCTGCTGTGGCTGCATATCCTCATTTGGGTGGTAATTATTTTCCAGTTATGATTCAGCCCCTGTTGGATGCTCTGCATTGGCAGTGCTGGACACACATGGAGGGATCCAGGGGAGGAAGGAGCTGGGGAAGCGGTGACCCAGATGGGAGGGACGAGCTGATCCTGGCCACTGTGGTTTTCTCATGACATAGTTGTTGTTTGTTATTTCCATCCCTGGAAGCTGAAGGACAATAATAAACCCCATTAATCCCCCCCAGAAAACACAGTTTCCTTTTAAATAGTTTCTCAGAAGTATTTCCCTGCCCAACCCACCCTGAGCTGCCTGTGACCTGTTGCCACCCACCCCAGCAGGCCCTGTCTTCCAATGCCTTGCTGCTGGGGGTCAGAGGCATGTGGAATGGCTCAGCCCTATGTTGGGCAGAGCTGCTGCAGGGTCCTCAGCCCTTCTCCCTGCCCTCCCCATCACTGCTCTCCAGGCTTGTGAAACTGTGTTTCCAGAGTCCAAAACACTGGTCAAGAGAAACAGGAG
Organism: Chloroceryle aenea; assembly: GCA_013399075.1. Classification (NCBI taxonomy): domain Eukaryota; kingdom Metazoa; phylum Chordata; class Aves; order Coraciiformes; family Cerylidae; genus Chloroceryle; species Chloroceryle aenea. The sequence continues at coordinate 734,548 of VWZY01000537.1, forward strand.
CTGCAGCACCCAGTCCTCTTTCCAACACACAGTTCTGAAACTCACAGCGATTGTTTTTCCTCTGACGAGCTGGGAGATAGAGCTCAGACTCCAGCTTTACAGGAAAGACAAAATTCCTGCAAGAAACCTGATGCCAGCGCGAGGTTAACCGCTCTCGGGGTATCTCAGCAGGTAAGCTGAACGGCTCCTGCTGAGCTCAGTGGGAAAAGAGCACAAATCCCCTTGGATGGAGCAGCTTGGGAGGTTTTAAGTTAAATTCCAGACTTTGCTGGCTATGAGCTCTGCTCGTCCTGTCTTTGTCACCCTAAATACTGATATAAAATAACGTCAGTGCCCTGGTGTGTTGGTGTGGGACCTGCTGTGGGGCTGGTGTGGAGCAGTGGGGTCCAGCTGAGCACAAGGGGTGCTCATTCCCACTCCATGTGCCTGCAGCTCTAGTGTCACGCTGGCATCATAGATGGGGAGATGTTCCCATGCTCCAGGTACAAAGATGCATCCTGATTTTCATGGGCATCATTTTCAGGGCTCTTCACTCACCCATGACCCCCAAAGTGCTCTGAGGTGCTGGGAGTGGCCTTTGTGTTTGTACAGGGGGTGCAGCAGCCAAGAGCTTGTCCTGGCGTGTGCTCACACTCTGCCTACAAAAACAACAGCCATGACAGTGGGAGCAAATGACCTGCAGGGGCACCCTTTGGCCACGAGCACCCTCCCAACTTCTCTGACTTTTTGGTGCCATTTTCTCCCCCCCCCCATGAGATCTCAGCTGTGGCACCTCAGGAGGCCGCTCGTTTGGCTGTGTGAGATGAACAAGCACATGGTTCCCATGGAGACTCGTCCCTCCCGCCGCATCCCTGCAGCCAGAGCCCAAGCACTTCACGGTCTTTTCAGGCTGCAACAAAACATGTTTTCCACCACGGTTTAAAAGGGGGGGTTATTCACAGTTTGGCGAGCTGGTGGGATGTGTGCTTTCTGCTGCTCACTGCTGGAGGGAGCTAGAAAATACCCAGGGAAAGTGCTCACTCCTGCTTTGCACCCTGCTGGTCTCGGGTGCAGTGAGGCTCTCCCCACGCTGCTCTCGAGCTTCACGTGGCCGTGACGCAGCAGTGACCCCGATAGCCCACACCAGCAGCTGCTGTCCTGGCTGCTCCACAAAGCAATGCTCAAAATTTGTCCTGTGTGCAGGAGGGCTCCTTGGCTCGCTCTGGCTGGCACAAGCTGAATCCTGCTATGTCAGAGCAAAGAGTCCTGTTTTGGGGTTTGTTATGTTAAGATATTTGCTGTGGAAAAGCTGCTCTCCCCTGGGTTACCACTTCCTGCATCACACCTGGCACGGTCTGGCCTCAGCCCTGTCACTGCATGAGATTGACAGTTTGCAATTCTTAGTGCTTGCACCCACAGAGGTTTCTGAGACCCAAGAGAAAGGAGTGAAGGTTTAGCTAAGTCCTTTTGGGGTTGAAATCACAGTTTATTTTTAATATTTGGGGAAATAGTGCTGGTCTGGGACAGGATAAGTAGAAAATTCTTTCCTGGAAGAAATTATGGACTGGGCAAAACAAACCTTTTCCTCACCTTTTGGGATTAATAATGAAAATGCAGACAGTAGCTGAAGTTGAAGGGCTGTGTTTTCCTCTCCAGAGTTAAGTCTTTTCTCAAGATGAGCATCCTCCAGGCTCCCCCTGCCAACAGGCCTACGAAGAACTGGCACCGTTTAACTCCTGCCTGGGACAGGTTAAGAGCTATCACAGACTGTCCTCGTGAGCTCTCCCCACATGGCACTGCTGTTCTGATCCCAGCCAGGCTGTGAGTTTCCCAGGGAATTCCCTGTTTCAGGACTTTCTCTCTTAGAAGCAAACAGCAAAGGGTTTCTCTGGCAGGTGAAATGCTGGTGAGAGGAAAATTGAGATGCTGCGCTCTGAATTAAGGCTTTTACTGTTGTGTTTGACACGGGTTTAGTTGAAAATAGAAAACTTGTTTGCAATGGAAAGTGAGAGCAGCAGGAATGGACTGGAAGGGAGCAGTCTGAGCCTCTGGAAACTTCCTCCATCTTGTCTTCCAGGCAAAGTTTTGTCTAAATAGACACATTGTGGCACAACTTGGCATGGGTTACAGCTTAACTCCCACCTGTAGACACAGTGTCTGGTGTTGCAGCACAGCCAGCTCTCCAGGCAGCCACCCCCCTGCAGATCCATCCCCTGCAGATCCATCCCGGGCTTGGGTCTTTGCTCCCCGCAGCAGCGCTGGGTCACACCCCGGGGAAGGAGGGCATGGAGCTGCCAAATGAGCTCCCAGCCCCATCACCATCTTCATGGTGCTTCTTCCCAGCTCAGTGCAGCTCCTGGCAGAGGCAGAGTTTCTGGTAGTTCTCATCTTCCCAGGGTTTCCCATGTTTGGAGGTTTCTCTAAGGGTTCAGTTTCTTCAGCTCAGCACTGTGTGTCCGCAGGAGGATGGGGTGTGTGCAGTGTCCCACCTCCCACCAGTGCCATGCTGGGGTTTTCATCCCTTAGGAGCCTTGTGCATATGATTCCTTCCTCCTCAAGAAAACCCCACAACCCTCCAGGGACAAATCCTGCCCCGTGAAGGTGTTGCTGTAGCTGGTCATCACGTTTGGGGGCTGGTAGGAGGCGGGGGGCTCTGAGCTGCATCCTTGGTGAGGGAAAGAGGCCAAAAAACCCTTTGAACCAGCATTTTGTGTTAGACTCAGTTCTCATCACTCTGCTCAGCAGTGTCCATGGTTTCATCAAGGGCTGTTTTATTGCGGTATCCATGAGAAGCCCTTCCAGGAGCTGCCAAGAGCTGTTTATTAACTTCAAGCTGCTTTTTGCAGAAAAACATAACTTAAAACCCAAACAAAAGCTTGTGGAAACATGAGAGCTGAGGAAGGTGCCCAGCTGGGGCAGGATGCAGAGTGCTGGCCTGGGTTGGAGGCTTCATGCAGCAAAGAGCAGCTGTAGCTTGGGGCTTAAAAGTGGACTTGGTCAGACGTTGTTTTAAGAGTGTGCCCTGTCTCCCTTTGGGGAGGGAGTTTGGGTTATTCTGGGGCAGTTTGGCAGTGGCAGGCTTTGCTGACGGGGCGGGGCTGGCCGCG
>VWZY01000537.1:737935-755000 GCA_013399075.1 Chloroceryle aenea
CAAAGCTGCAGAGCTTGTCTAGTAAAGAAAACAAACAGCAAGCAAACAACGACCAAAAAGTGTTAAGTTAGGAGCGAGCAGGAGGAAAGGGTGGTGGTCTAGGGCTGGGTCTCAGGTCCAGGGCAACACCTCACTCAGCTCTCAGTCTTTGTGCAGGATCAAAAGCCCTTTTGCTTTTCTTGCCCTGTCCTCCCTTCCCTCTTCTTTTCTGTTCTACTTTAAATTTCATTAGAAATAGATGAGTAAACACCGTGTACGTTTGTGTAGGAGCAGTGGTGGCTTGTGGTTTTATGAATTTCCCCCCAGCTGTGATTCATCACTTTTTAGATTTTTTAATCTATTCCCCCTCTCCCCCTCCTGTCTCCCTTTCTCCCGTGCAGCCCAGCAGCTGTCGTTATCACTGAAATGACTTGACATTATTTTGCCGCACTTTGTTTCTATTCATTGATTTGTTGAATGAAAACTATTTATCCAGGACTGACACACGAGATTGGAGCCTTTCAAGAAATGGCAACTCCACGGTATAATTTTGCTCCCAAACGAGCAGAGCAAGAGCTTCGAGTTAAAACAGCCCAGCCAAAATCCCCAGCCCTGTGATCACGCAGAAGCAGCGTCTGCAAAACCTCCAGAGGTATTTTACAGGAAAAGCATCTTTCTTTTCCCCTGCCTGTCCCCCCCCGGGGCAGCCCTGCTGGGGCAAGTCTGGGGTTTCCATAGGGGTGGGGATGCTGAGGTGGGGGTGAGGAGGCAGGTGCTGGGCAGCAGGCATCTGGGTGCAGGTGGGTTGTTCCCCTCTCCAGGGTGAGCACAGCAGTGATCTCCCATCTTCTCCATCCCCTATGAGCACATCCCTACTTCAGTGTAGGGCACCCAGAAAAAATGACCCTCGGGATCTCTCCCAGGACCCAGTTGAGGTTGCACATCCCCAAAGAGAGGTGTCTGCCTTGTCCCCAGTGAGAGTCGATGGTCTTCTGCAGGAGCACATCCCTGGGGTTTGCTCATTAATGTTGTGGGTAACGCGGGGTGGTGGAGGTTGCAACATCCATGAGGATGCAGTGTCTGTGGTTGAGGCTTCAGCAGGTCTTGGGGTGTTGAAGCTCATCCCTGGGAGGACCTGAGGGTTATGTGGAATAAGAGGCGCTTTGTGTTGCTGTACAGACAGGAGTAGGGCTGGAAAACACATCTGGGTTTTACATGGTTGATATTGACCGCTGTGATTTTACTGTGGAAAACCCCCAAACCTGGCCACTCTCACCTAAAACGACAGAGGCTGGTTCCTTGCCAGCACAGCTCAGAAAAATCCCCCATCTTTCTCTCCATCAATACCATCCGCACAGCTTGAAGGACAGGTTTTGCCTGGGGAATACGCTCTTGTTTGAGGGATTCAGGATCCCTTTTTCCCACAGAGCCCCAGGTCCTTTCTTCCCGGCACAATCAGCCCTCTTGCCGCTTTTCTAGCCTTTTCTTCCCCGCTTTCCCACATTCTGTTCACACCTTCATGAATATTCAGAGGCCATTGGCCATATGAAGCTATTGAGAGCTCTTGTTAACACTCCTCCTAATGACATGCACCTTCAATAGAAAACAAAAACACAGATAAGAGCTTGTTAGCAGAGACCCTTGTTCCCCACCTAACAAGGTTTCCATTGACTCGGACACTTGTGGTGACACATTGCTTGCTCTCACTGTTGCCTCTTTTGATTTGCAACTGGCTTTTACCGAGGGTTTTTTCTTTTTCTTTTTTTTTCCTTTTTCCTTCCCCCACCTCCGTTGGTTTTGTCTTTTTTTTTTTTAATTTTATTATTATTTCACATTGTGCAGTTTTAAGCTAATTAAGAAAAAGGTCAGGTCTCCCCCAACAATGGGTTCTGGTGCTACAATGAGTCCAGGGAGCAGCGGGCGATGGGCTCTCCAGCTGCGCGCCGCAGCGCGTGGGAAAGTTGTGCCGCGAGTGGCATCGCTCGGCCAGCGCCGAGCAGAACGAGCTGCACTTGGGTCAAGAGGTGATTAAAACCCAACAAGAGGTTCCAGAAATGGGTTGAGACCACCCGCCATGGTTCCCAAGGGTTTCCTGAGTCCCAGCCTGGTTGGACACCCCAGCAGCTCACGTGCTGTCCCCAAGGCCATGCTACGGCTGAAAGAGTTAGGGGTGTTCAGCTGGAGAAGAGAAGGCTCTGGGGAGACCTTCTGGTGACCTTTTAGCACTTCAAGGGGCTTTTCAGAAAGATGGGGACAAGGCTTGTTGTGAGACCAGAAGGGGGGATGGGGTTAAACNTGGGTTTAAACTAAAGGGGGTAGATTTAAAATCTAGGAGGAAGAAAATTTTTAAGATGACGGTGATGAGACCCTGGCCCAGGCTGCCCAGGGAGGTGGCTGATGGCCCATCCCTGGAACCATCCCAGGTGGGGTTGTTCTGAGCACCCTGCTGTAGTTGCAGATGTCCCTGCTCAGTGCAGAGGGGTTGGCTGAGATGACCTTTAAAGGCCCCTTCCAACCCAAACCACTCTGATACTACGGGGTGACTCTACCAAAACATGACCAGGCTCCTGTGCTAGCATTGCCACGCTCTCAAGATGCTCCTGGTGACATTGCTCCCAACGACGTCTGCATACAGAGAGCAGAGCCCCATAGCCACATCCCCAACAGCCACAAGGATATTCCCTGGGACAGAAATCCCATCTGGCTTTGGCAACTCTTTTAGTTTTCCATCCTCCAGTTGTGCTTTGCCTTCCTCCAGCCGTCACCGTTATCTGCCAGGCTGTCATTAGGCTGGGCCCACCCATTCGATACCACAGGATGCTTCGCTTGTTGTTGTTGGGCTTTTTTGGCCACACTTCATTATTCCCGCTGTTATTAGGCTCTCGCAACGTTGTTTGTCATCTTGTCAAGGCCCCTGAGTTTCTATGGATACTGCTCCCCTAAGTGGCCACGCTATCAATTAAGACAGCTTCATGTCTGAACTCTTCCAGAGGACTTTGAGAAGGTCTGGAGATATTTTCCTTTCAATGCTCTGTTCGTTACTGAGCCGCCTTTTCAGGAACGACTGCTTGGTCAGGGTATCTGGGTTTTCTGAGCATTACCAGTCTCAAAGGCAGGATCACCTGCTTGGCAACTAGAATTAGATAGAGGGTGATGGAGGTTAATAATAAACCACCAGATAATATATTTATATATACAGTGGCCTGTGATATATAAGCAGTAATGAGATGAGCATCATAGTGATGGAGGTAAAAGTTACCAGCAAAAAAAAAAAGCCTGCTGTGGAATAAAAGGACATTTGCTTTATCATTCTCTTTTGGGAGTTTCTGGAAGGAGGGAAGGTCTCTTTTTTGACTTCTTAATGCCCAACTTGGGGACAGACACGTGTACAGAGCAGCGTATTTCTTCTGGAAATGGGACTGCTTGAAAGTCTCCAAACAGAGCAGGTAAAACTTGTTTTCCTTACGGAAAGCAGCACAAGCAAGCAAAATGAAAGGCACACAGTTTTCAGTGGAAAAAGCAGGCAGGGGAAAATTGTGCTGGGATTATTGGGACTTTACTGGGAGCAGGCTGAGCACCAGATGCGGCTTTGCCCGTCGCTGGCAATTTCTCCCTCTCCTCTCACCATTTCTTGAGCACCAGATATGTTTCCACAGACAAATTTGCTATTTCTGTTGTGGCTGATTTGGTATCAAACAGCCCTGTGAGAGCTGCTGTTGTCTCCATGCCCATCCCAGCTCATTTTTACCCTCCCTGGGCGGGTGAGCAGGACGGGAGGCACGTTGCCGGAGGGATGCAATCTGCTGCCTGCAGAGCACCCTACCCCAGTCCCCAGCTCTCAAACGGCCACTTAATTTTTCTATGCCCTTCTACAACCATAAAATGTAGATATTTAATGATTTCTTCAAAATATCAGGAGGTTCAAAGCCTTTTGGCTGGACAGGGAGCACAAGCCCTATTTGCATTTACTCTCTGATGAGAATTAGTATCTGGGGCAGGAGGCAGCAGAGAAAAAGGCTTTGATTTGGATTTGAGTTTTGGTTGATGATTACAATCCTTTATATGCTCTAAACTGGTTTATCTCTCCCTAGGTGGATGTGTGCTGCCAGCAGTGCCCTAATATCCACTGAGGGCTGCCCAGAGGTACAAGGAATAAACTCATACGTTATTAGCTAATACAGGAAAGTGATTCGATACGGGTCTCAGAAGCTGGAGTAGATAAATAGGATGATAAATGTTGGCATTAGCAGACGTGACTGACTCCTCTGTCTCTGTGATTTGGTGGTGCCCAGTAATTAAATAGTTGGAGCCTAATGTATTTTAAACTAGAGCCACAGCCTGTAAATCACGGAGATTATGCTCTTCCCTGCTGTGCACTCTCCGGGTCGGGAGGAATTTCCACTCCCGTGCCGCAGCTGTCCATGGGCTCCGGCTGGGGATTGCATCAGTCAGGACTGGGAAAGGCAGCACTGGCCCCACTGCTGGTCCTGAGCTATAAACCTTTCCCTGGAGCCTTGCTGTCCCAGTGGGGCATAGTCTCCAGCCCTGGAAGGGTCCCAGCTTTGGGTCCTTTCCATCTGGGGGTGTCTCATCGCTTCTGGCTGGAGCAGCTTCATGCCTACGTGCATGAGGAAAGGGACAGCCTCTTCTCACTTGTGCCCTGTGATAGGAAAAGGGGGAATGGATGTAAGCTGGAGCACAGGAGGTTCCACCTCAACATGAGGAGGAACTTGTTTACTGTAAGGCTCACGGAGCACTGGAACAGGCTCCCCAGAGAGGTTGTGGAGTCTCCTTCTCGGGAGATTTTCAACACCCGTCTGGATGTGTTCCTGTGTGACCTGTGCTGGATTAGATGATCCTGCTCTGGCAGGGGGGTTAGACTTGAAGATCTCCAAGGTCCCTTCCAACCCCTGACACCCTGTGATGTGCAAATGCACCTGAGATCACTACAGACCCTAAAAAACAGGGTGCAAAACATTTCTAGGGGATGATTTGCTCCCAAAATCTCTGCTGTGTTGCTGTGAGAGCATCATCCCCTTGAGCTGCCTTTGCTTTCAGACCCCATTTTTCATGATTATTGTTTTCAATGATCCCAATTTTATCACCCAATTATACTGAGGTTTAGTTTTCTTTTCAGCCAGGCTATGACCTTGTACTAAATTAAAATGCTTTTTCTTTTTTTTTTTTTTTTTTATTGTAAAGGTTGTCCAAGAAAGAAGCTGAACTCTTTCCAATGCAGCTTGAAGCTGCACTGAAATAAAAGTTATTTTTTATCCTCATACAAAACTACTTTTAATTTCTCATCTTTTTATTGGCCAGACCTGATTATTCCACTGGAGGTTGGTGGTATTACGCAGAATTTCTCCATTAACATTTAGCAAAGGCCAGATTTAAACATTTCCGTGCCATTCAGCCATTTTACACCATTTAACAGCATTCCAGGATTAGCCTGGGCTTTCATTTGAACATTTCTCTGCAATAACTGGCCACGCATTCAGACATCACTTTACAAGAGACCTGTTATAATGACCATGCCCACATGCAGAAATTCTGTCTGGAGCCACTGCTGTGATAAAACCTGTCCCTGCTCTTCCTGGATGTAATTATTTGTAATGAAATCTATTTGTACCTCAAATTCTTTCCTCTTCCAGCTCATGCATTTTTAAATGAAACAAGTAATTCTGCCACATTACAGATGATGGTGGCTGAGGTCTGCCTGCTGTTCTGCACGCTGCGGCCACGCCGACCGGAGGGATAAAGAAGAGTTTTCCAGTTTTAGCTAAAGGAAATGTTTCTTTTACTCTTTTTATTAGTAGAAGCTCTCCCTCTTCAACCTGTGGCACGAAGCAACATCTAATACTGCTTGCAGCAAGATTAGCAGCAGGTTAATGACTGGTGAGCAGGGATTACTGGAGAGGAGCCTGAGCTTTGGAAAGTGTGAGGTATAACCTTCCCCGCGAGGCTTCGCAGGGAGTTTGCTCATCTGTAAATCATCCCGTGGCCTGTTTTTTATCGTATGCTGTTGCTGTTTTCCCTTCCAGCCTATTTTTAGCTCGTGTGTTCCAGGTACTGCTGTGATACACAACCAGCCTGAACCCGAGGGACTTCACCCTGCAAATGGTTGTGCATTGGTGCCTACCCTTGGCCACCAGAAAGTCAAAGGCCACAGAGACCTTCAGGCTCACCCAGCTCCATGGTGGGCTGTGGTGGAGTTCAGGATCAACCTTCTTTCCCAAGTCCCACGGTAGTTTCCCTGCTTTCCATGCAGCTCTGTGCCCCATCCTTTGAAGGAAGGCTGCTCTGGGGCCGTGCAGGTGGATACACCACAGGTTGCCTGCAGAGGGTTTGACTGAAGAAAGATGTGAGGTCATACCTTCCTTTGGAGACATCCTGTTGGACCAGAGAGGCTGTTTGGGCATGAGCAGGAAGCCACTAAAAAAAGATGTTAGTAAGTGGTGGTGTAGAGGTGGCAGAGCTATAGTTGCACAAAGAAACCATGGGGAAGTTTTTTCCATGAGAAGATATCTCTGTAAGGGATGAATTCCTAGCCCAGGATGACCAACAGTCCTAAGAGGAATGAAACTGTCCAAATCATGTTCTCCTTGCAGCTGGAAGTTTAGGTGTCCTCCAGTCTGGTCCCCTCCTCATCAGAGTCTCCCCTTCTTCAGCTAATGGCACCTTTAGTTGCTAAACAATATTTTTTGTTTTTCAGCATGAATCCAAATTACTCCAAGTGTGGAAAGCAGCAGAATCCACCCGATCCAATATGAAAGGGATCAGGATGTTTTAGCCAGGTGAGCTGGTAAAATGATATAAACAAATGCAAGCTGGTAACGGGGCAGTGGACAGAAAGAGGGTGTCTAGTACTGGGGGCACATAGAAAGTGTGACAGCCAGAGGGGAAGCAGTGGTTGCTGCAAAAAATATTCTGAGTGATCCAACCAGTGCTGTGTGGAACAGAATAAAGTACCCCAGACCCTGCTGTACATCAGCAAATGTGTGTTTGGGGGTGGGGGTTGCAGAGGTTTCCTACATAACCAGCCAGCAAGGATAGCAAATGTGCCTGCAGCCGATAAACTGCTCCTCACAGCACCTTTGCTCCTGCACTTTCTTTAAAATAGGAAAGATGGGTCATTTCTCCAACAAGCGTAGCTGGGTTAATTCATTGGCTTTTGTGTGTGCAGAGTGGCAAACAGGAAAGCAAAGGGGTTCAGGTTTGCCTGCAGACATCTTTTATGGTCCAATCAGCCAATTCTCTGTGTAACTGTAATAAATCACAGCGACAGACACGCAGGATGGTGTTGTCTTTATGTAATTATTCCATAAATCGCGCTGGTTTCTCCCCGAGAAAGCCCTCCCAGTTCCTTCCCTTTTCTTTGCTGGAGAAGGTCGTTATCCTGAACACAATAAGACAAACGCATTTGAAGAACTTATTTTGTAAGCACAGGGTAAAGAGCCGGAGCCGGCTCCTTTTTCCACCCGCCCGGCTGTTTGCTCCGAGGGAGGATTTGCAAAGCAAGGGAAACAATCTTACAGCTCGGGAAATCGAGCGTGAACTCCAGGACTGAAGCAAAAGCATCTCTCTGAAAAGCCAGTCAACACAGAGCCGAGCTGCCAGGGGCAACGATGGGGCGAGCAGCCGGTGGGCTGGGGGACGGCTAAGGGCAGGGGCGAGCGTGGCTCTCCCTCCTCCTCTAGCTCAGCGTTTCCCTTCACCTGGGCTGTGGATTTGGGGTGTCTCCTGTACTCTGTAATTAGCTTTGCTGTGGCATTTGGCTTCTCTGCAGAAAAACACGCTGCTTTTCTTCCCCCACCCTGCAATCAGTTTTGAAATCCCACACCGCGGTGACAAAGGGAAGCTTCTGCATCTCAAAGTTGTCCCTGCGCAAGTGACATTTTAGGGCACTTGGGCTTTCCAGCTGCTGCAGATGGCACCCATCACTCAGCCCAGCAAAGTCACCTTGCTGAGCAGCACACCAGCCCAGCTCTTGCCTGCGAGCCACACGCTCTGCCCCAGATTTGCTCCCGAGAAGCTTTTAATTCTCTTCTTGTTCCTTTTCCATTCCTGTCCCCTGGCTACTTAGTGCTTCAGGCTGCTTAGCAGTGAGCACGCAGACCAGGGCAGGTTCTGCCTGCAAGAAGCCAGATAAACTATTCTCTTGTGGGCACTTGCAGTTATAAAACCCACACAATTTGTGTACAGCAAGGCTTTGGGGACCTCTTGGCTTGGCTAGTGTTTTGATAACTGAGCTTGGGTTGTTTCTCCCTCCCCCTGCCTTGTAGAAGATACTTTTTAAAAATACAGCAAGTTGGAAGGGAAAAAAAGAAATCCAAACAAAACAAGACCTTTTCCCAACAAGGATATAAAACTTCCATCAAATCGACCATGTCACTAGAGACCCAAAGCTAATAAGTTGATCTTACATCTGTATAATAAACTCATTTATTAGGTTTTTATTTTAAGAGTTGATGGTATTAATTAGATTGATATGGGCCATAAATCACTTGATTTGGCTGAGCCCTTAGATACTTGTAATTTAAATTAATACAAGTGCAGCTTAATTAATCTGATTAAATCCTGGGATAAGCAATGTGCTGTTTGCAGCATCCAGGAGACCATGACGGGAGAAGGAGTACTTCAAGGCAATGCAGCTTCTTCATGGGAGGGTCAGACTGGCTCAGCTGGTGAATTGAGGTGCAAGAACAGAGCTGCAGTGGATGCAACCCAAAAACCAGCGCATGGGGCAAGGTAAGAAGCTAGACCTGCAGTCCTAGGCATCTCTCAAATATCACAGAGACCGGCCAGTTGCTGGGGCTCAGTGCAAAAGGCAGGCATGGAACAGCCTCTGGCCAGCTCTGCCCCGAGCCCTGGCAGCCAGGCAGAGCTCAAAGCAGCTTCAGGACCAGGTGAGGAGCTGAACTTCACAAGCTCCCAGCAACCGCCCTGCTTTTGGGGAGTCCTGATCTTCTTCCACCCTTTGGCACCAATAAATGGATTCCCCAGGAGGGGAGTGAGCACGAGCCATGGCCCCATCTCCTCTACAGTCATTATCTTGATTTTTATTTTTATTTTTCTCCCTTCAGTGCTGCTGAGAGGAGGTAATGTTTCTCTCCAAGAGTGAATAATGAGTTGATTGGTTCTTCTTCGCCCAAGGGACTAAGTCCCTGCCAGCCACAAGCTGCCTGGTTCCCCAGGGTGCTGGCAACCATTAGACCAGGACGAGAGAACAGAGTGGGCTGATGCAGAGGTAAGTCACTGTGCCCCATCTGAGACACACCTGCTTCACAATTCCCTTTCCATCAAGAGTATTTCTCCTCCGGTGATGTTTCTGGATGCTGGGGGTGGTGGGGATTTTATTGTGCTTGTCTGGATAGAGGAGTGGAGGCACTCTCCTGTGGCACGAAGGTCGCAGTGCATTCTGGCAGGGGTGCAACCATCTGCTACCCAGTTTTGAGGGTTACTAAACCTTTACTAGGTGGAGAATGACAGATACTTGACCAGTTTTTCCATCTAGTTTTTTCCAGAATGCTCTGGGCTGACAGCCCTCAAGATTGATGTCCCCTGTCTGGACAACCCAGACAGCTGCTGGGCAGCCTTCTCCCTACGGTCCTGCTAATTTGCCTTAATCCCGAGTTTAAGTGAGCTCCCCTATGGATAAGGGTGAAATTCAGACCCTGTGGTCTGTCTCAGTCTTGGTTTCCCCGTTGCCCACGTGAGATCCACACAGGACAGTAGCACAAGTCTGATATTTACACCAGTTCCCCAGAAGCTGGATGAAAACCTCTTCCGAGGAGGCCACGACGTGTTCAGCAGCAAAGCTGCAGCCCAGGGCTTGTGCAGCTGCAGGTTGTTTCTGTTAGAGTATGGACGTCATAAAATATATTTTCTTTAAAAGCAGGAGATAATGCGATTACAGTAGTTGGATTAATCTAATATTCTCCTTCATCTTCAAAAGAGAATTGCCTAAATAGCCAGAGAGAGACACATTTTATGAGTCCTGCTTAAGGGCTATCAATCAAGCTTTCCAAGGAAGGCATTGATGCCCTTTTTGCTCACGAGAGGGAAATGAGATTCCCCACGGCTTTGCTTCCAGCCTGCTGTAGCTTCTCAGTGTAATAGCTGCAGCACAAATGGTCTGGACATCCTTTTCTTCTACTGGTTCGAAGAAAAAAAACCCCACGCGGAGGAAACCTGTTAAGAAGAGAGGGAAAACAGCCCAATTAGAGGCAATGATCTCTTAGCTCTCTGCCCTCTCCCCTCCCTAGATGAAGGAGATGTAAAACAATAGCTTTATTTGTGAAAATTTTAATTGGCTGGTTCAAAGAAAGCAGCGGAGGCTCTTTTGATCTCTCGGTGTGTTTGAATGCCACGTTGCAATGGTGCCTGCTGGCCACGGCAGTGACCTCTTGTGTTAATTAGTGTTTATCTGAAATCGAATTAGCTCACAATTGGGAGAAAGCCGAGTTGAAAATCAGGGGATAATCATAGATTTGTGTGATTCTCAACGAGCGGTAAAAGCAGGTCTTTGGCTGCCGAAGTTGACATTAAAATAACTCTGAGAACATTGCATTTTTGCTTTGTTTTTCTAATGCTCTTCGTCAGATGGTCCTATTTCTCTTACTAATACCCCGTGCTGCCTTCATCTTTGCTGAGTCTGCTGGTCCGCAGTGCTCATTGGAACTTAAACCATAAACCAACACCGAACAATGATGCATTATTTATAGCAGACCGAATGCTGTAAGGTTGACAATAGTGCAAAGCTTCTCTCTCTTGTGGTCAGTAATCCATAAATAAATACATCATCTATTTAGGTTTGCAGAACTGTCTGACGGATGGGAATTGCCTGCGTTATACAACGGGGGCACTCAGGACGCTCTCAAAGCCAGCACCTGCTTTTGGGGCAAACTGGCCATTTCTGAGTGACTGCATTTAAAAGTCTTTTCATAGATGGGGGGGTGCAAGAGCTGCCCAGTCACCTTCCTGCTGCTCATCTAGATGACCTTTAAAGGTCCCTTCCAACCCAGAGCATTCCCCGAGTCTGTGATCTGGAAGGTAAAGGGCAATGGAGGTTCTCGATGGAATGCGTAAAAGCATCAGTGTCTGTGTCTCGGTGTGAAATATTAGTAAAGGGCAGGATTTTATAGCTAAAACTATCTCAAGAGGCAGGTATATGGTCCTGGTTTCTGAGCAGAGACTAACCAAACACATAGATGTCAAACATCTGTCTGCCATGAACATCTGCAGACCTTCAGTGTGTTGCACTGGAATGAAATCCCATCCTCGGATCAGCTCCAGAGCCCAAAGTTTCCCAAGTGCAGGAATGCTTTTAATCCAACCTTACTTTTTTCTCCTAAGCTACCCTAAGTGACCCCGAGCAAAGAGCTGGACCTTGCCCACGCGGCCGCGCTCATCGGCACCGAGCGAGGCACTCCCAAAATAAGCGGGTGGCGTTTACACCGCGTCCTCGGGCGAACGCCGCTCTCTTTTCTGGGGTTAGCCACAAGAGGGTGGCATGATGATGTGCACCAGGCAGCCTCCCCGCTTTGCTTGCTTCCCTTCCAGCGTGGCATTTTATAGCCAGCTCTGGAGATCTAATAAAAGTTCGGAACAGATCCTTATTTTTGGCACACGAACGCACTTCTCACTACAAAGGAGCCTGTCGGGTGTTTCTGCAGGCAGCCCCGGCTGCGCAGTGCTCCTTGATGTTGCTCGTGTTCTTTGTGCCTAAAACCAGCCTTAGTTAGTAGGTACTGTCACAGCATATAAAATTTAGACTATGTGGGGATCAAAACTTCTTTTGGTACTCGGTAACTGCTGTAGGGAGAAGTCCACAGATGTTGTTTATGAGCAAATATTATTTTTCACAGTCAGGCATGTTTACAAGGCAGTGATGTTCTTATGCAACTGCTTTATAGCACCGGGACCTTTCTGCTGGGTCTTTATTTGATTACAGCTGATGGTGAACAAGCTGGTTAACAGCTACGCACAAAAAGAGACTCCTGTGACAGCAAGGGGGATGAACTGAAATGAAACAGATTCATTTCAGCTCGATTCTGCCCAGCCTGGATTATCTCGGCGTGTTTCTTCTAGCGTCAGTAACCCAACCCAAGCCACTCGCCTCCAATCGTGAATCGGCACGGGGGATGTCCAGGTAGCAAGACAAATTGAAGAGACAAAAGAAAAAAAACCCTGAACTCTCCAAGTTTAATGTGCAAAGCTTTATAAATTCTGGAATTTTTTTAAGGTTACTTGAACATGATCACTTTGCCTGTGCAGAAGACAGGTGAGGCTGGTACTCAGCATCCACCTCACTGTTGTTTCATAGCCTGGCCCCCATCTAAATCAAACCTCATCCCAGATCCACCCAGGTTCCTGCAGGGTGACAGAGACCCCGTTCCCTCGTGGCTCTGGCTGTAGGGCCAGGGCCCTTCTTTGCAGCAATCCCTTTGGCCGTGAACACATTTTAAATACAAGCTTCCGAATCTCATTACTGGCTGCCCTTTCCTCTTCCATTCATTTTTCTCCTAACAATGCACCTGCCAATATCTGCCCCTGAGCCCCATTTTAAGTAGCATTTTCCATAATTAATGTCACACTCTTGCTCCCTATCTATCTTTGGCAACTGCCGACCGCCTGCAGCAGGACCAGAGGAGAGGGAAAGCCCTTCCTGGGTATAACAATAACACAACACCCATTCCTGGAAGAATGATGAGATTGGCTGTGTAATAAATATTTATAAGAGCAAGAGTAATGAAATGAATGTGTAGTATACCGGGGCTCCCTTAGGGTTTGGTCATCACTTGGGTTTTTTTCCCCCTGCTTTTCTTTCTTCTCTGTTACACAGAATTGTCCTGATGTCTCTGGGTTGTCGAGCAAATTGCTTATTGTGTTGCTCACTTACACAATGCATGTTATTATGTGCAACCAGCTGCTCCTGTTTGGCATTGCTCGCACATACGGAACAGGAGGCTACCGTCACTGTGCTCGTCTGGAAGTCAGCGTTCCCCTCTAGCGCCGAAGTTGCTGCCAGATCAGAAGAAGTCTGGCAACGAGGAGAGTCCCAGTGGTAAAGGTCCCTGGGTGACTCCTCTTCTGGGAAGACTGAGGTTGCAGTTTTGCAGGGAGTGTGAGCTGATCCAGCTTCGTGCTGCCATTGAAAGCTTCCTCGTGCCCCTGTCTGTATATTCCCATTGTTTTCCTTGTGCTAGCACTAACTCTTGGGTGATTGTGTGGGGAGCTGGAGCAGGGGACTGATTTTGTTGTTATTGTTGTCGCCAATTAAGTTTTCAGCACCATCCTTTCCTCTGTCCAGCTCTGGGCTCATTCAAGCACTAATGCCGTCACAAAGGAAAGAGCAGCCAACTCTTCTGGTAATTAGAGCAGCTTAAATCCATCACAAAACATCGGCCTCAGTGTTGCAAGCCTGTCTGGAGTCAGAGATGGTCAGCAACCCGAGCAAGGCTGTATCTGAGAATGGGAAGTTTAATCCTGCTTGGGAAGGGAAAGAACCTAAGCGTGGTCCCAGACACGTCTCAGGCACCGACTCCCTGTGAGACGGGAGCTGAGGAGCTGTGAGCAGCACTTCATACCTGCCAAACTGGAGGGCACCAACCCCGGGGGGATGCTTTCACTGAAGGGAAGTGCTTTTGAACAAGTTCAGCTACAAAAGCTTCAACCTGCTTTAGCTTCTGAGCTATAGGGTTTGGCAGTGGGGGGATTTGTGTCTGAGCTGCTGTTCCTGATCAGTGAGCTGGGGGTGGGAGGGGGCAATCTGCGAAGAAAGTGCCTATTCCAAATTTAACCAGTCCTCTTCAGCGTGAAGTGGATTAAACTAAAGAGAACATAAAGCAGCTTTGGGCTGGAATAAGAACAGCCTCACTGTGATTTTTAAATAACTATTCTGCTCCAAATCGCTGTCTCCATGAACATTGACTTAGAGCGAGGGGAAGAAATGAAAGTTAACTGCTCTGACCCTGGACCGCAGCTTCTCAGTGCTCTGAACCCAGCCCATGGGAGGCAGCCAGACTGTTTCCAGAGGTAGGGTTCAGGCTGAGCCTAGAACTGGGCCAATGCTACGCTGCCTATTTAATAAAAATACGCAAAGTGCTGTGAAACTTCTTGTTCCTCGCTGCTTTTCCCCTGAAACGCCTTCCCCTGTTCTCTGTCTTTCTTCTATTTCAGGAAGTCTTCTTTGGGAGCAAGTGGTGGTGTTTACCTGCACTTGTTTAGTATCTTGCACAACCAGATCCTGGTAGTCTGAATGCTACAGCTGCCCCCTGCAAGTGGCTGCTTAGTGTGAGTATGGAGCAGTTCTGGTTCAGCTGCTGGTTCAGCAACACGTGCTGCTGTGTTTCGAGGCCTCTTGAATCTTCACCAACCTCTCAAAAGCGTGGATCCCACCTTGGCTGCAGGCTGCTTGCCTGGGAAAAGCTCCTGGCTGAGCTAGGGAAATTCACAGTAGCTTTGCTGGATTTCCCTAACGAGCTCTTCATTGCTGGGGTCTTACAGGAACCAAGAAGTACATACAATGTGCTGTCCATAAACCTGACTCATCAGTGATTTTTTTTTTTAGGAGAGCAGAAATAATGTCTCCTGAAGAGGGAACAGAATCTGAACTACAAAAACCCACCACTCACTGCTGCTCCTCTTTGCCAGTCATGCTTTCTCAGCTCAAAGTGTTGGAGGTTTGCAGCTACTGAAAGGTAAAAAGGAAACTTCTCACTGACAGGGGAGTCTGTAGCACATAAAGGGGGGCTTTTGCATGCCATAAGTATTGGGGCAGAAATGCCATTATCTGGAGAAGGATTGTCCCTTCTGTTGGCATGGCTGCTGTCACTTTGTTCTTTACGGACTTACAGCCAGGCAATTATCCCATCCTTCCCAAATCTACCAGTGGCTCTTTCTCCAGCTCTCCTTCCTCTGTAAATGCTGCGAGAAGTCATTTCACACGGCACAGGGCAGCCCTGCGAGCGGCTGAAGCTGCTCGTGCCTACCTAGGAGGTGTGACACCAGAAACACCTCCCTGCAGCCGCCGGCCGGGCTCCTGTGAACACACATCAGCTGGCGAAAGGTTCACGCTGAGGAAGCGTCGGTCGTTGCAATCTCAGTTTGTCTGTGCCAGCGTGGGGGAGAGGGGTGGATGCTGGGGACTTGGTGTTACTCACACAACGAATGGGTGGAGGTGGTGTGAAAGGAGCTGGCGCTCAGGGTCACATTCACAGTTCAGGGGCTCTTTGCTAAGTCTTATTTTCTCTCTTTTTTATTTTCCAGGGGATATATCTGTTGTAAGCTTGGCTTTACCAAAATGCTGGTTTAATTCCTTCTTCTGCTGCCATTCAGAAGCCAGAGAGGTGTCACGGAGGAGTCAAGCAACGCTGCAATACGAGGCAGAGAGCCAAGGCAAGAATTACACCTGGGGTTTTTTGACACTTAGTGCCTGCTCCTAACCCTGACCTGCTGTCAAGAAGCTGGGTCAGCGCTTTAACACAGGCAGGTGCTGTTAGTCAGAGGGTGCAGTATTTTGCAGATCACGAGCAGTTTTCATTATTTATATTATACCAGATTTGCCTGACTTTTAAGTAAAAGTTTCCTTGCTTGAAGGAAGGGAGAAGAATCTGGGATTTGATGGGAAAAAGGCAGGGGTGTGTCTGAAAGAAACCACTGGCAGACATAATGAGGAGGCATTCCTCTAAAGCCTCATTAAAGCAACTTGACAGCACCTTAACAACCACCTCACATGGCAGGAGCAGGTGAGAAGGGCCCAGAGAAAAAGGATGGCTTGCGGAGGTAGTTAATCTTTAGCTCTGTGCTGGCAGAGTGCAGAAGGCAGCGCTGCTATCCCCTTCTTTTTCTGCAGGGAGGGAAGTGTATGGATAGTGCAGGGAGAGGGGCAGTGGGTTTGCTGTGCCCTTATTACCTCCTCCTGCCCAGCCGGGAGGGCCCTGATGCTGGGCAAAGCCTCCCTGGACATCTGTCCAGAGCAGGGGGCTGCTGGCTCCCTGCGCGTGGCTGCGCTGATACTTCCAAGTGCTAGCTTAGAGTTGCATAACTCATACACACAGGAAACCTGCTTCCCACCACGCAGCCTTTCTGGTTTCATTTAAGTTTTTATAGTTTGTTATACAAGCTAATAAATAGGAAGGTCTGCATTGAAAAGGTTTCTTTTTTTCACATTCTGCATAGCTGGAGCCCTCTCCGCATTCCACACCAGCGCGATAAAACATCCCAGTGTGCCATGCAGCCTCTTCTCCTTTCAGAGACCAAAGCAGACCCACTCTGGAGGTGGCTGTCCTTCTGCTTGGCACCAGACACTGCCATCTAAAGAAGGTCTCGGTGTCATTTGCCCTTGGGACTAAACCTGCAGCTGCATCTCTATACGCAGATGTGCAGTGTCACTTTGTGCCTGGGACCCAGCTAAACTGGGGAGGCAGCAGCCTCAGTCTCCATCTTTCTGTACCCTTCAGCTCCCTGCCTCATTTCTACTGCTGGGCTTGGTGGTGGACATGTCCTGTTTCCTTCTGCAGCGATTGGGTGGTGACTGCCTATGCCATGTGGTTTATTTGCTTTTTTTATTTGCTGCCTTTATTTTTGAAGGCAGCTGAGAAGCATAAGCTAGATTTGGGCACCTGAAAAGCCCAGTGAACAAGACACACCTGAAGGAGTTGTGCTTTGAAATGAGCCCCAGCAGGACTGCAGAATAATCATAGAATCCTTTGGTTGGAAGAGGCCTTGAAAATCATCAAGTCCAACTGTTAACCCAGCACTGCCAGGGCACCACTGACCCACTGACAATCCTTGCAGGGAAGAAATTGTTCCTCGGGTTCAACCTAACCCTCCCCTTTTGCAACTTGAGTCCAGTTCCTCTTGTCTGGTCGCTTGTTCCTTAGGAGACTGACCCCCACCTCTCTCCAGCCTCCTGTCAGGAGCTGTCAGAGCCAGAAGGTCTCCCCTGAGCCTCCTTCTCTCGAGGCTCAACAAGACCAGGTCCCTCAGCTGCTCCTCACCACCCTTGTGCTCCAGACCCTTCCCCAGCTCTGTTGCCCTTCTCTGGCCATGCTCCAGCCCCTCAATGTCCTGCTGGGAGTGA
>VWZY01000537.1:757674-791533 GCA_013399075.1 Chloroceryle aenea
TAACAACACCGCCCCGAGCCCAGACAGCAGAGTCTGCTCGCAAGTGGGTACTGTTTCTGATGGTGTTTCTCTTCTGGTGTGTGAAGCTGAAGGAGGAACCACTTGGGCTTGGTTCTGGTTTTGGTTTTTCCTTGCTTTTTCCTCCTCCCTGTCTTCTTTTTTTTTTGTGCCTCCTGCTTTCACTGCCTTGAAGTCCAAAACGGAGTGGAACCTGCTGATTTTCTGTTGTCTTCCCCCTCTTTCCTGCAGCAGGCTTTCTCCTGGCAGCTGTAACAAGTTTGGTCTGCTGCAGGGGGGCCCCACGTGGGGTGGGTGTATTGCTGATGGTACGCGAGCCACTTGAGAGTGGCGCAAGTAATAATTTAACAAGAAAATGTTTGGCAATCTGCCTTTCCCTGTGGAAGGGCAGCGACGATTGTCCCCGTGTGTGCGTGCTCGTGGGAGCTGGAGGCAGCTTCTGTGGTACAGCACAGGTCTCTCTGCACTGGGGACACCAGTATGACCTGCGTTTGGGACTTGCTGGGGTGGGCTGGGTGTTGCTGTGGCATATGGGACATCTCACGAGTGCCTGCTGTGATCCAGGGACAGTTGCTTCATCTGCTCTGGTATCCTCAGGGCCCGTCTTTAGAAAAAGTAGAGATGCTGCATGCTTCTTGAAAGCTTTGAGAGGATAAAACCCCTCAATGAGGATGAAATCCACCAATATATATTTAGTGTTTAGATGATCTTCATCGCAATAGGTACAACAGTCCCGTGGGCAGGGTGCTGCCTTGTCCCCTTGCTGGCTCGTGGCTTCGTGACTGAGACTCCTCTTGCTTGCCAGGTGATTTGAACTCCCTCAGAGCTGCCTTCTCAAAGTTCTCCCAGGGAAAAATCCAGGTGCTTGTGAACCAGTTTGGGCATTTTCAGCCTAAGAGATTCTGCTTGTGCAGTTTACACGCTCCTGTCTTGTTTAAATGGCTGCTTGGTCATTAAGCCTAGTCATGGTTATATAATTAAGATGGGAATTAATATTTAATCTGATTGTAATTTGTTGCTGGAATCCATCCCAAACAGTATCTCTCCATGAGGTGAGAGAGTACCTGAGGGAAAACCAAGGCCAGTGTTACATGTAGGGGATTTTCTGCTTGGACACTGAGAATTATAAGCCTGCCTTGGGTGACAGCAGGAACCCTAACCTTTACCAGCCCGGAGTGATCATAGTCATTTTGTTATCTGTAGGAAGCAAATGTTTGCTTTTTAGTCAGCTGTAATACTAGAGGGGATATGGTAAATCCTTGTTATCAGTATTTGCCAAGTGTGTGTTGGGCCAAAATCAACTCTGGTGCAATTTTGTTACTTTCTGGAGAAGAAGTAGACCCGCTTCTCTACAGTATTTTTAGCTTGGTTTTCTAAGGAAAAGAGACTTATGTAGCCATGCTGCCTATCCATCTCCCTCCCCTTTTCCAAGTAATTCTTGGACTTGCGGGTCTGTCACAGCTAGCATGGATATGGAGAATTCAGAGTTTCTTGAAAGTAAGTGGTCAAGTAGATCGAGAGAGATGGAGTTTCTGCATGGACTGAAGGATGTACGGGAAGATCCCCCCAGGGAGAAACCTCTCTCAACTGCAGGAAGACAGTTGAGGCAGGTTCCCAACTGACTTGGAGCTGCTGTGACGTTGGCTCTTTTCTGTTGTCTTTGCTCTTTCTGTTGTCTTTGTGTTGGTCACTTGCTGTCTGCCTCAGTTTCCTTATTCCAGCTGGGCAGAAGATGCTTTTGCACACTGAACATATCAAGAACACCATCACTCTTAAGTACCATTCTTGCATGTATCAAAATCCTATGAGCAGGTCACCTCCGAGTGCTGCTGATGCTTTTCTGACTTAGCAGCTTTTCGGTGAGAGGAACCACAGCTGTTAAAACTCCATCTGCCATCTTCATAAAAAGCAGAGATGCCTGTGTTTTCATAGCCCTTTTAGAGATGCTAAACCCCACACCACATGTGGGGGGAAAGAACTCCTTCGAGTTTGTCTCACTTTAACCAGTACACTGAAGTCATCCTCGAAACACCACCGAATTCCCTAATTCCGAAGAGTAACAGAACCTTCGCAGGGAGGGGAAGAGCTGCTCAGTGTTTACTTCCAGGAAGGCAGATACCTGCTGGAGTTGCAGCTGCTGAGAAGAGAAATTCCTTGGGAGAACCCAAACAGTTGTCATCAGCCTTGTTTGGGCGTATGGAAGGTTGTGCCATTTGCAGGTGTCAAGATGCTTTGCTCACGAGCTGCTTCTCCTCGGGCGTGTTATCGTTCGCATCGCTGATGCTCTTTGGTGTCTCTTTGAGGCAGATCCTCTCCTGCTGTTAATCCATGGGATCCTGCTGCTGTGCTGTGGGCCTGCTTTATCTGAGAAATCCAGCAGATGCAGCGTTAGCTCCGTGGGTAATAATCCTACTCTGTGGTGGTGATGATAAACAATTACTGCGTTCCGATGACACTTTCTTATCGGAGGTTTTAAAATCATTTTAAAATCTGCATTTTAAATTGGATCGCCTGTTGCTGCCCCATTAAATTCAGCTGAGCTATTGAACACCCTGGTTTATTCTATGCTTTCTTGGTTTTTAAGGTTGGAATATTTTTTTTCAGGATCTCTTGTGTGGATTACTTGAGGACGGGTCGTTAACGTGAAAGGTGCGTTAATGAAATGGGAGCATCCCCAGAGGTTGCCCTCAGCACAAATTGGTGGGAGAAATGAAATTTAGTCTGTGTGAAGCTACTGCATTTGAGCTCAGTCTGCTGTGGCCCTTTCCCTTATTCTGCCTGACTTCCCTGCATCCCATCTAGCAATTTGGGAAATTAATTAAAACAGAACTCCAGAGAAAGGTGCTGGGGTGGCAGAACTGGGAGCAGAGGTGGAGCAAACCCCGGCTGCGGAAGCGATGCTGGGCTGGCAGTGGCTTGGGGTGAGTGCAGTAAGGTCCTGTTTTATCTTTTACTCTCTGCTCTGGGAAATGGGCATCGTTGATAGTTTCGAAATTGCCTCTTGATGGATGATCAAGTTAACTCTAGTGACCAGGAAGGTGATTATGGGATGGATTTCCTCCCCTGTGTTGTAGGAATACACCAAAGGTTTTGGCAAAACCTGTTTACACTTGCAGGGCTCTGATAAATCTTCTCTTTCAAAAACATCAGCAGTGCTTAGAGGTTTTAAAATTGCCTGGAGTTTTGCACTTGATGCAGGACTGTCCTCTCCATGCCTCTTGGCTGGCTGCTTGGATCCCATTTGCAGAGGGGGTGTATCTGTTTTCCAGACAAGACTGGAATTGTGCCTGATATTAAACCAAAGCTGATCGAGTGATTTGTTATTACCACAGCTGAGAAGGCTTTATGCTCCTTTGGAAATCTGTCCTGTTTTGCCTTTTTTTCTGAGATGGTCTAGTGCAAAACTCCAGTGTGCTCTTTGTACTGTGCTGTTCCCTTTCTGGAAAAATCACTGCTGCTTTAAAAGGGTGATGTGTGTAGTCCTTCTCTTAGTCGTGTCAACCCAGAGGGGCTGGGCTCATTGCAGCCCATTTCTATGCTCTACCAGTCCCGCTTCCCTGTTTGATTGCTGGCAAAGCCTCGAGAGAGATCTCAAGGAGGAGACGTGGAGGAGGGTCAGGGAGGGCAGAGAATTAGCAGATGTTCAGGCTGATGTTTAGGGGGTTTAGCCTGTGGTGGTGGGATGGGACAGGTCACTGTGGGCGAGATAAGGCTTGCGTGCGAGACGCCGGGGCGCGCTTGAGGTTATCTCCAGCAGTGGGGGAAGAAATGTGGCATGGGCTGGAGGAACTGGGGCTGCAGGCTTGACTCCATTGTTTCCTGCTTTAGAGGTATTTTCCCCTGCTCAGGAGGCTCAAGCAGCCCTGCTGCTAGAGGGTGTAGGTGGTTGTAGGAAGGTGATCGCATGCTCCACAGGTTGGCTTGTGCTTGCGAAGGTGCTGCGCCTTGTCGCGTAGCGAGGTGTCCTGGTAAAAAACACACAGAAGAGAAAAGGGGAAGAAGAAACCCAGTGTGACCCAATACCAGCTCCTTTGCTGGGTTGGCAAAAATTGTTTAGATCTTTCTTCCCAGGAGTGGTTTTGTAAACATAATACCTCTTGATACCCATGTAAATAACTGTCACTGGTGGCAATTGTGATAGAGAGAGAAGTGTCTTGAAACTCCAGTTTGATTTGCTCCTCCTATTCCCCCCATTCCTCCCCCCAGCTTGCTAACCAGTTGTTTATGTCAGTGCTCATTGTGGCTTTTGTCAGAAAAATCAAAATAATGATCAAAATTATTTAGCTCTGTTTTTCCTAGGTCACAGTAAATGCAACTTTTCTTTCTTCTCCTTTGTACTCTTCTCTGTACTGAAAACAAAGCAAACCTTTCCTCGAGGAGATGAGTTATATGTTCCTGAAGTCAAATGTCATCCACTTGAAGAGGGTCCTTAGGAGAAGGCTTCACATCTGGAGACTTTCCTCAAGAGTCTGTCAGTTGAAAATCTGGCTGGCAGCATTACCTCAAGTACTATTGTGGGGTTTTCTTTACGTGCAAAGTGGGGAGAGAAGGAAGTTTCTCCCAGCTGCTGGCAGAGAATAGCTTCCCATTTACTTAACGCTCGTGGCTGCTGCCAGAATTCTCTGTGTAGCAGCAGAGGGAGTTAAGTGTGAGGTGAAAGGCTTCAGTAACACTTCAGCATCCGGGCACGAGGCTGAGCCATCAAATAATTCTTCTCACTGTTTGTTTTGTTTGGTTGGTTTTGTTGGCTTTTGGTGGTTTTGTTGTTTTGTTTTTTTTTTCTATCAGTCAAGGCACTTGGAGAGCTCTGTAAGTTTAATGCTCACGTGGTTGTGCTGTTTTTGTGTGTGCTGAGGGAAGCTGAGGATGATTCTTGCTTCAGGTTTAATTGTGCTTGAACAAGAGCATCGCCCACTTCTGACTTTAAAGGGTCTTGTGGGTTCTTGTCCATCACAGCCCCTGGGTAAGCTGGTTTGATGTCCTCCCTCAGTAATGTGCACCTTCTTTCAGTCTGAATTTACCTAGCTGGGGCTTGAAGACAGGTACTGGTATGAAAAGCTGCTCTGGGAGTGTGTGTAGAGTGATCACGTTTCAGCTTTTTACTGAGCTGAACACATGCAGGTCCTTGAGTCTTTCACCTCTTTTCCATCCCTTAACCTCAGCCATCTGTAGCTAGCACTAGTGCAAGCAAAAGTCCTGCTTTCCTCAGCCATTAGGTGTTTGCTCAGCAGAGGAAAGGTTGGATCTGGACCCTGTGAGTCCCTGGGGACACCTGTTTCCCCACAGCTCGGCGCAGAGCCGCCGTTCAGCTCCGACAGCCGGTGCTGGATGTGGCTTTGCAGTTTTGATGGGATCAAAGCCAAGCAGAGGGAAAAGTAAAGGAAAGTCCTGCTCCGAACACGCCTCTTTGGTGGGCAGCCGAGCTGTTGTCGAGGCAGATTTTGGGTGTTGCAGCAGGATGCTCACGTGCAGGAAACCAGAGGAAGGATTGGGATGGGGCACATATGTGCAGCTTCCATATGGCTTTTAAAGAGAAAGGCTGCTCTTTAAGCTGGAGTCACCCTGTGTAGTTGCAATTACGTAGAAAATACTGTCTTAGTAAGACTGTAGATAACACCAAGTAACATCTTAGTCACTTCAGGTACAGGCGTGTGGAGCTTTGCCCTCTCCCACTCGTCAAGGTGCCTCTGCCCTTTTCCATGTTGCCTACACAACGCAGTTTTTATATTCCCGTGTCTCCAGCCCCTGCCCAGCTGTGTCTGTGAAGCAGCAGTGAGCCTCCAGAAGGAGGAAACCAATAGTAGGACTTCTTGGGCTTTAGGATGGAGACGTTGAGACATTTGGTTCCCTGCTGCCTGACACACTTAAGAGTAGCTCCAGGCAACAGTTTGTCTGCATCATAGGTTTTTAATTTGTAAAATGAGGTATTAAAATTCCAGTCTGAGAGGCTGAGCGTAAATACTTTTGGGATGGAGGTGTCCAGATGTCGTGGGGCAGTGCTGGAGGTGTGGCTTTCAGATGTCGAGCATCTCTGTAGAGATGGGGAGTAGATGCTGTGCAAACTACAGCTGCTTATGTGGCTGGGCAGACGTGGTGGTGCCTGCCCGTGGCGTGTCCGTGCTGGATGTGTGCGAGTGCAGTGTGAATACCCAGATGTGTACATGGCATGTGCAGGCTGTAAAGGAAATTCCTGATTACTTGTTTATGTATTTAAAAGTTAGTGGGTTTAAAAAAAATGCTGCCCTCTTAGGGATTATTTTCTTCTCACCAGAAACTTGTTAAACTGGAAATTTCACAGTCCTAATTTGGATGGCAATTTCATAGTTGTGTGTTTTGGAAAGGGGAAGACAAAGGTGTGGATATGTGCTTTTTTTTAACATGGATCTCATTAAAAATGTGACTTGGATTATCCCGCTAGCTATCTGAGCGATGTGAAGGGCTCTGCTGGAAAATGCAAGTGATTATAGGTTGGTGACTAACAAATAATCCTTGGCTAATATGGAGTGGGCTCAATTAATGTTAATCCCTGCTCAGCAGTAGTAAAAGTTGGATCAAGTCAAGGCGATTTTGCAAGGCTTTTCCTGACCTGAACGTGAGAACAATTACACAGCATTCCCTAAGAGGAAACTGCTCCTTTGGAATCGGCATCGTTCTCATAATTTCCCTCTTAGACTAGAGAGGAAGATACCCAAAATGGCCCAAAATTGTCTGGTTGTGAAGATGAGGATTTATCTTGTTCTGATGTTATGTGCTGAGGTGCACAGGACCTCATTAAAAGAGGAGCAGCAGTAATTAGTCTAGATTAATGGAAATAAATCTGGTTTTAGTAATAAATGCAGTTGTGTTCCTTGGTTCAGAGCAGCCACTGTCTGTAGTGCTCATCTAGCAGGCTGATGCACAGAGCCAAAACCTCTCCTCTCCGTGGAGGAAAATGGGTGATTTGGGCATTTTTGCTGAAATCTCAGTGTAAGTCCAGGTGTTGTTTTCAGATATGTCCAGAGGCAGCAGGGAGAAGCCCAGAGACAGCAGGGAGAAGCATCACATCCGAGCCTGGACCCCGTGGATACAGGAGGGCCCCAGAGAGGCGTGATGGTCCCCACAGGCTTTCTGCTGCTCGGAGACTGGAGCGTTGAAAGCGTGCCCTTCACCANCACCATTTGGAAGCAGACCCAGTCCTTTTACTGCTTTGTCCTCAAACTGTCAGGTTTCAGCTGGCTGCAGCTTTGGAAAAAGGAAAGATTTATGTGCTCCAAAGAGAAACTGGCGCTGACGGTGGGTAAATGTGCCGTAGATGTTGGAAAGTTAAACAGCCAAGTCCGTGTGAGGGAACACAGGCTATGAAATATGTGCTCCTCCTGTTGCTATGTTAGAAGCAGATTTAAGTTTGGAGATGGGAGGGCAAATTCCCACCCATTCTGACCCTTAGTCCTAACCATCTTCAGAAGGTGATACTGCTCCTGGTCTTCCTGCACCTTCAGGGGTATCCCAGTAGCCATGGATATGGGCATTATCTTGCTGTTTTTCCTAACATGATCCCTGAGCTGTAAGAGCTTGCTTCACATTTTCAGTGGTACCTGAGTTTCCAGAGGACAATCAGATACTGTCTTTTAAAACTGGGCTAGGTGAGAAGTTACTCTGGGAGGATTCAAAGTCCTGAGACAGTCAAGTCCTTGCTGAGATCATTGTCTTGTCTAGCTGTGGACTCTCCTTTGACTTAAAGCCGGAGATGCTAGACTGTTATTATTTCCATGTGTCCTCCTCAAACCCACCCTCTTATCTGCTTTTGTCCAGGTAAGGCTGGTTGGCTGGCTGTGCTGATAAGGTACCTTTGTGGGCTAGGTGATAACACGAAGAAACAGAGCTTGCCTGGATAAACCATGGATAGTCCACACCCGTGGAGGGGGCTGGCATTGGACACTGCAGCCAAGCAGCGAAGCACAGATGGGTTTCGTGACTTCTCGGAGTCTGGTGCTTTGTCTGGGCTGCCCACACTGTCTGTTCTCTGCAAAATTAACTCCTGGCCTCAGTTGCCCTCACCTTTCTCTCATGTTCCTGAGCTGTGTGGGTGGTGTGCGTGCTCTGCCATCCTCATGTCCCTCCCAGAGCAGCAAATCCTCTCTTGAGGTGACGCAGCCTTGCAGTGGCAGCTGTCTGCAGACAGCTATTGAAGCATACTTTCCCATTCCTTTGTTGGTGTTCAGAATCATCTTCTCATCCCCTATGTGCTGGCTCTTAATTTCTCATTAATTCACAGTTTGTGCAATTACCAGGGAAATGCAGGAGAGATGGCAGGAGTTTGATGATCCTGACTTCTCTTCTCAGGGGTAGGTGACTTTGTAATGATACCACATGGGAGAGTTGGTTCTTGTCCTCTTGCACACCCAAGGCCTAGCTGCTGGAGCTCTGAGGGATGGGTTGGCTCCTCTAAAGAGAGCTGGAAAGAACAAAGGGCAGAGAGTGGGCCTCTGTCTGCAGGTTTCTTGGATACTTGGTAGGACTGAAACCAGAACTGTTCTTGATAGTTTGTATCTCCTTTGTATTCTGGCACTTTACCCCCTGTCCTGAAGCAACACTCTTGACTTGAACCCCAAGCCTACCAGGGAAATGTGAGTAAGCAGAGGAGGCTCTTTGCTTGACTTTAAAAACCAAAACCATACAATAATGTGCCAGGGGGGTTGGTTTGCTGTGAAAGCTTTCAGCTCAGTCAGGGGTGTGCGTGTGTCTTGGGATGCGTGTCAGAGCAGTGTCACCCCTGCAGAAGGGTTCTTTGCCCCTTGTCTCTGCAGATGGCATTTCAGGTCAGAGCAGAGATGTGATCTGGTCCCTTTTTGCAAGGAGAAAGCCAGCACCCAGCGAGATAAAAGGGCTGTCACCAATTAAAACATCACAGTTTCTCAGCTCGTAGCTTGTGTTTTCCCTGTGCTTTCCCCATATGAATGCTTCCCTTTTTTTAAGGGTTGTATTTGTGGGGGGACTTCCCAGCTGCTGGGAAGAACCTCTTGATGAAAACTGGACTAAGCTGCTTGACGTATGGTTTCACAGTTAGGGTTCTGGCTGGTGGTGGAGAAGGGGCTTTACTTGCCCTCCTCCTTCCCTTATTTTCAGGTGAGCTGCAGAATCTCATTACCAACAGCAGTGGCAGGGCTTTGAAGATTTCTGGCCTAATTATCTTACTTGTGCTGTGAGTAGCAGTGAAATCCATGTGCTGTCAGGGAGGCTTAGCTCTTCTGCCAGCTGTGCAGGGGGGGAGAAGGAGGCCTCAGGAAAGAGTTTGTGTGATGGGTTTGGTTTTGATGGCACAGGGTGGCTTGGGCTGTATGTTCCTCAGCTGTACAAGTGCTGTGGGATTTCCTGCAAGGTCTGGATGGGGTCAGTGAGGTGCAAGTGAGAAGCTGCCATGTTCTGGAGTCCCATCTGTGGGTGTACAAATGCCCTTTTTGAGTGATGCTCGTGAAGGTCCAGCTTGTGAGGTTGAGTTCCTTCTTCTCTGGACTGTAAAAGCAGATAACAATATGTAGACTCTGCCATTTGTTAAACATCACCTTCCATCCTCTGGGAAGGTTCAGGCCAGTTTCTCTACATGTGACTTCCCAAGGGCTTCCTCAGCAGGAAGTTTTAGGTACCTTGACATAATTACCAATAATCTTGCATACAGAGGGGTTTGGAAAACTGATTTTTTCCCCTCTTTTCTATTCACCTCACTTCTAACAGGAGAGATGCAGAACGAGACCGTAACCTTGAGAAAGGCAGCACAGAAGGAGCTGCACTGGGGGCAGTGGTCCATGGAGCACATCGAGGGCTTGCAGACTCTCTTAGCATAGCCAAAGGCCACCCCTGGAAGTAACACTTGGACAGGGCACAGCTGATGAGTTGTGAGAGAAGATCCCAAAAGAATGCATCTGCAGCTCCCTTTTGGGGAGCTGAGGCAGGGTCCTGGAGCCACAGAGGTGGGCAGCTCCCTCCTCCTACTGGACGTAGATGTGTCCCCTCTGTGTCAAGGTGATAACAGGGACAGAGCAGAGTCTTGTCTGGGGGCTTTCCCTCTGACCTGGGTAGATAATGCTGGGTGCTTTGCAGAGTTGTTCCAGCAACAGGTGCCCCAATGCTGCTGCAGAGATGGATCCCATTATCCCTCTCTCTTTGGAGTGGCTGTTGGGTTGTTTTCCATGCAACCACATAATTACAGAGGTGGTGGGTCAAGTATAGCAAGTTTCAGTGGGGGCTGTGATAGAGACATCTATTTATTTGCAGGTCATTTCCAAGACTGGTAGAGATCTATCTCTGGATTTATGCTTGGATACAAGGAGTCTCCTGCTTTCTCAGTCATCATTAACTCTAGCTATTCCCATCCTGAAGCTTTAGCAAAGTGTTACCACGTCTCCTGTGTAGCCAGGAAGCTTCTGAGGCAGATACAGTGTAAGCAACACTAAACTGTATGTAGCAAGAAGGTGAGGAAAAGCAGTGCAGGAATATTGATGCCTTGATCATCAGTTGAAGGTAGAGAGATGAGAAAGATCTTTGATGATTAAGATCTTTGATCTTTAAAATGATGAAAAATTCAGAAACCCTCTATCATACTCCATCCTTGCACTGCTCTGTGGGGCTTTTTTGGGTCAGTACCTCTGTGCTGCCCTGTTCTTAAGGGAACAGGCACAATCACTTCCAAAAAGCTTGGAGGGTAATAGGCTGTTTTTCAGATGCTACAGGTGGTTGGTCACTAGGGGTCTGTAAGAGCTTTGTCCTCTGGCCTTCTATTGTAGCTGTTGTTGCATGCAGTGGGAGTCACCTTGCAAGTTTCTGTGCAGTTGTGGCTGGGTGGAAGGCAATGGATCGGGTCCTGTGGTAGCCTGACCTGGCACAAAAGCTTGGCAAAGTGCTGGTTCCCCTTCGTGTAGCTTCAGGGGTCTGAGTGAACCCTTCCAGTGCTGGTTGGTAGGTGAGGCCAACCAGTCTGTACAAGGCCATTGCTTATTCCTACTAACACTTCCTGTGCCTTGCATCTCCAGAATATGGATTGCTGACTAAAACGAGCGTACAAAGTCAAGGAATCCCTGCACATCCTGGGTGTTGCTTTCCCTCTCTGTGCTTCCAGATAGCAGCTGGGAGAAAGTTGGTTTGGAAAACAAAGCTGTCAGGAACCATTTGTTTAGACACAAGGCAAAATGAAAGCAGAAAACATAATCTGTCTGTTCCCTTCAGCCTCCCACCTTCTTTTTGTTTAAGATGTCCACATGACGTTTACTTTCAATAAACAAAAGATGTTTCTTATAAGCTGGTGTTTACTAGGAGGGAAATGTGATTTATTAGAGAACAGAAATCTCTGCTCATGCCTGTGTTTTCAAAGTGGAGCAAGAGTTCATAATTTTATAGACCTTTCAAGAATACATTTCCTAAAGCAAACAGCGAGGAACTGTTAAATTATAGCCATGTAAAACAACAGTGTAATAGTGTGATTGCTCAGTACTAATGGCTTTATTATTCCCTACCCAACAGGAGTGGTTTGGGCTGGAGGCAGATAACAGGCCTTTCCTGAGATAGCTTTGGGGCCAGTTCAGAGGAGAAGGCAATTTTAGATTCTTGGGCAACTTTTCTGTGTAATGAGGGAGATAAGGACATTACGGGTGGTTTTTTTACTCCAGCTTCCTTCCAGGATCATGCAGGGAGGAGCAGCTTCCAGCAAAGCAATGTATGGTTCCTCTTGACAGTCTTGAGAGCCACTCAAGTCTCGTGCTGCTCCGCTGAGTTAGGGTCTCAGCTTCTCCAGTATTTTTTGGGACATCTCTGAGACCTGTTTGCCCTTTAGAGGGAATAGGAGAGTGATGCAGTTTCCCTCCTGCATTGTGGGTGGTGGGGGCTGTGTAGATCCCTCTCCTCAGTCCTGTGTGAGCTCTGGACCCTGCAGCACTCCCAGGCATTCAAGCCAGGAGCTTTGAGACTGGACTGCCATGGGGACTGCTGAATTCTTCAAATCCCTGGACAAGAGCAGAAATGACCACGGAGCGTTGGGCACTGACATCTCTAGATCCCATGGAGACCCAGGTTTGTACCCCACCTGCCCTTTTCCTTCCACAGCTTCTTACCTGGAGCTTAAGCAAGTTGAGGTGCCAGATGTCTGGTCATTCCTCTGTCTTCCAATGTGTCTGTCACCTCCAGGTGTTGGTGGCTCAGTGTTGCACCAACCTGGCTGGGAACAAAGCTTAGAAAGCAGCGGCTGTTTGGGGAGGGTCTGTGCTCCCTTGCACAGCTCTGCCAGCCCTTACCCCCTTGGCTGTGCCGGGTGCTTTGTCACTGCAGGTAGAGGCACAAGAATCTGGGCTGGTCTCGGCTTGAGCTCCTGCTTCCTCTGCTCTCAAAGTTAGTCTGTGTCTGAGGACATCTGCCTGGAGCCTGGGGGCATCTCTAACAGATGCGGTGCCCTGGCCTTCCTCCAGCTCAAAGTCATTGCAGTGACCTCTGCTGAGACATGTGTGTTGAAAGGGACCAATCTCCTGTTATTTCTTGGTCTCTTTCTCCTGGTTCTCAACTTTGCATGATACTTGGGCTCTTTTCTGGCTGCCCTACAGGTACTATGCTGCAAAACCTGGTACCACCTTAGCTGGGCTCTTAGAAGAAACCATCTTTGGAAAGAGAGCTGTGGGTTGTAATGAAGGAGCTTTGCAGTGACACTGTCTCAGTCTGTCTCAGTCTGTTTATTGATGTTTTCAGGTTGTTCCTATGCTAAAAATATGGCCCATTAAGACTTCTGGAACAGCACGTAACCATATTGTAAAGATACTTTATTGATGTAACCATATTGTAAAGATACTTTATTCCCAATGTGCTATTGCTGAGTGATTTAACTGAGACTGCATTTGGAGACTAGCTTTGTAAAATCACTTTGAAGTGGAAGTTGAGGAAAGACCCAAGTGTGTGTTCCTCATGGTGAGGAGTACACGGTGCTGCCTTGGAGGGCTGGGACCTGGCAGGCAGGACTCGGGCCCCACACTGGTGTCTGGTGCTGGCTGACTGACTGGGACCACTGGACCAGCTATTTCCATTTCTGATTTTCCCTGCCCCCAGATGACAAAAGATTCAGGATTGCACGGAAAAGATTAGCATTAGGAGTTTTACCACCTACTTCATTTGAAACTGGATGCGCATGAGATGTGTTGAACAAATGGACAGTGGCCTTTCTTCTCCCAGGGGACAGCTTTTACATGGATGGGAAGCTACAGATGGGGCCCAAGGCAGAAATGCAAATAGGCAGAGCTGTGATACGAAGCATTTGGCAGCATCACAGGCTTAAAAGCTCCCTCCCCACGGCTGCTTGATCCTGCTTTCTCAGTTGTGCTGACACAGCTGGTTGTGGGCTGCACTGTGAACTGTGCGAGCAGAGCTTTGGCCTCAAAACTGTGGGATTAGGGCCTGTGCTGCTGGCACCGTGGAGCTGGCCAAGCCCAGTCCATCCTAGAGCTGCTGGGAAGAAGCCCTCAGAGGTGTACTCGCTTGAAAACCACTGCTGTGATTACAGCTTTGCAGAGGGAAGCTCGGTAGCGAGTGTGAACAGCTAATTAGTTTTTATAGCTCTCTTTAGTTTGCTTTTGAAGACACGAGGCCCTCGCTTGCTTGCCTGGCTCCCATTTGGTGTCCTGACAATGTCAGTGCCAGCGTGTGAAGCTCATGTTACGTGGGGAGAGTTCACACAGGTTTGGTTTCAGCACAGGTCTTGTCCCTGAGCTGTTCCAGCACTTTCCTGACAGGAGGTGATAGGTGTCAGAACAGGTTTGGCCCTGAGACTGCCAACAAAACAGTTTTGAGGGGCAGAGCTCCCTCGGTAATGAGTTCAGTGGTGGGCTGGCTGGTTTTTGGAGATGAAAAGGTCAGATCTGTTGCCTGGGTTGTGTAGGAAGGTTTTGTTCTGGAACAGCTTGCTCCTGATCAGCTCCTGTCTCAGCTACAGCCAGGCAGGCACTGGTCTGAACAGCATTCCTCATACACTTTCCTCACTGGTGAGCGCTGGAGAGGTGCAGGAAAAAGTGACTTTCCTTACTTCTGAGTGTTGGAAACTTCACTTTTTAGCTGAGTATCTTAATTTAAGGCTGTGAAGTTTTGAACACAGATCAGCAACTTGAACAAATTTAAAACACCCCTGGTTCTGCGCCTGCCGTACTTGGAGTTTGGTTTTAATCACCAGTTCTAACAAATTGAGTCTACTGAAAACATTCTCAGTGAAACACCCTCTTTTTTTCGTTTGTTTTTGTCCCCAGAAACCGTTAGCTGTCTTCAAAAAACAATATTTTAATTGAAGCCATGATAAAAGCAGAGCAGCAGAGGTTGTTGTAAAGCTTAATTTATTAAACAGCTTTGGTTTTGATGCAAAGAGAAAAAAAAATAAATCTGTAAAGGAAAAAAAAGCTATGCACTTTGAAACTGTCAAAATAGAACCTACAACTTTGAAGTCTTAAAATACTTTGGGAAATGCTGAATGATTTTGACTGGTTATATGGAACAGCTGAACTGACTTAACTGGAACAAAATTAGAGGAACAAAGAGGTTTTGTTTCCAGTGTATTATTTGCCCTTTGACAGTGCTGCCTGGCTCATGCTCTGAGTTAAGATACCCAGAGCAGGGCACTGTTGGCTTCACTGCTTTGGGTGGACTTTCCACATAGCTGACCCCCTGGAATAACAGTAATAGGCTTAAAAAAACCCCACCCCAAATGACAGGAAGATTTAGGGGCAAGAGCAGAACTTGAACCTCTGTAACTGTTGGGTTGTTTTTTTGAAGGAGCTGGATTCTTATATCGATGGCTCCTCTTATTGATGGTTCCTCTTCTCCAGTGCAACGTGTCAGTGCTGAGCTGGAGGATGCTGCAGGCTGGCAGGGTTTATCCTGGCTGGTGATCCATCTTGCATCCATGAGTTGGACCTTCTCAACCTGGTCTCAAAGTAAGAGACCTACCTTACATGGAAGATTCTCTGCGAGTCTCCCAGTAAACACTTCCCACTTACAGAGCAGCTTTCATCAGCAAATGCTGAGATGGTTTCTCTGCACAGGGGGTGTCCTTAGCATGGCACCTGACACCGTGACTCCGGGAGGTGCTCATGGGCTCTGTTCTTCTGTTGCCGTCATTCAGGGCAATTTGCATGAAAACAGGCACTCTGTAAAGTCTGTCTTCTGTTGGGGAAGGGTGGGCAGCAGGAGGAGAGGAGCAGCTGAGCCACAGAGCTCGTGTTTCCATGCAAATAGCCTATAAAGGACAAAAGAGGGTGAGAAGCCTGCTCAGAGGTGGGAGCTGCAAGCAGAAAGGCTCCAGAGTTGTTTTCTGTGGGGCAGCATCAGGTCCATGCGAATGTCATTTTTCCACCGTTGTGCGCTGTGGGTCTCGTGGGTAAGTCACAGATGCTGCTTTTGTTTTGAACTTCTCTAGGCCTAAATCCTCCGCTCTCAAGTCTGTGGGAATTTTGCTGCTGACTGCACTACACTAGAAGTAGGGCTTTTAGGGTCTCCTGCTGCCCCCAGCAAGGCAGAAACCTCTGTTCATCAGCCGTCACATCCTTTTGACCTGCAGGTATTGAGTTAGTTGGGAGCCAGCGTGCTGCCTGAGCAGATGCACTCTGAATTGAGTAGCTTCTTTAGAAATAAGTGTCAGCAAGATGTCAGAGAGGTTAGGCTCATTACTAGATCTCATTAATTCTGTGGAGTACCCTGTAGAGAATATATTAATAATTCTTATTCTGTTGACATATATTAACATATATAATAGCTGTATAATTGTTGCTAATAATTGCAATGATAATAATAAGCTGCTTCTCACAGACAATAGTCAAAATGGATATTCAG
This sequence comes from Chloroceryle aenea, assembly GCA_013399075.1. NCBI lineage: Eukaryota > Metazoa > Chordata > Aves > Coraciiformes > Cerylidae > Chloroceryle > Chloroceryle aenea. Next base: position 773,515 of record VWZY01000537.1, read on the forward strand.
AGGCCCTGTAGGTACTCTTAAATCACAGCTGATGGACTGGAAGGTGCTGGTGGGTGCATGATGTGGGGAGAAGTGCCTATTTTCTGCCCTGGTGGGGGTAGTGGGAGGCTGGGGGCTGGATTTCACAGGTACTGTTGAGTGTGTTTCTCTGTGCCGGTTGGTTGGGTCGGGCAGTTTGGGTCAGGAAGTTCCTCTGCTTTCAGCTGGAAATTGCTGTGCCCTGCCTTGGCGTTTGCTGCCATTCAGCAGAAGGGCAGTAATTTGATGTGGCCGTGCTCCTGTGCTGTTGCAGTGATGAAAAAGTAAAAGGACGTTGCTTAAGTCACCTTCAGCCTGAAGTGTCAGGTTGGAGAAGCCAGTCCTGCTTTGCCTGGCAGAAAGATCTCCATCAGTGATAGTCTTGTCTGGGGTGTCCTTTCTTAAAGCACTTGAGCTCCAGGCTTTTCAGATCATTACCATAGATGAGATAAAGCTTTTGGTCGTGCATGTCAATGTTTGCTACCCTACCGGGCCAAATTTTGCCATTAGTAATAACAGAAAACCAGAGGGTGCCCTGATTTTTGGATCATTAAAAGAACTCCAAGACACAGGGAGTTCGAAAGGTTCTGGATTAAAATGTGTTCTCCTGTTGGCAGTTTTTAGACTTAAGAAAACAAGCACATGGAGACCCACAGCAATTACAACAGGAGGTTTGGCTCAAAGGGTGGTTTATTGGAAAATAATACCCTGTGGCACATCTGAAAGCCAGATACTGCGTAACAAACCAGCATGATTACGGCGAAGTAGTAGCACACAGATTGTCCACAGAAAGATTAACTTTTCAAGCCAGCTTTTACTGATGCAAATTGTCAACCGCTGTGTCGCAATAAAAGAGTGGAAAGAGCTAAATCTGAAACGCCGACTCGTAAAGGGGACTCATCTGAAGTGCTTTGTGTTGCAAGGTTTCATGAAAATGGTTTGGAAATGTTCTGCTGCATTTACCTTCGAGCGGGGCCAGTGCTGCCAGCTGGCAGGTGCTCTCAGCAGTGCATCATCCTGGAGATGTGCGGGGTGGAGCGAGTGTGCCGGAACATCCCGGCCATCTCAAGGGGTCAGAACGGGATTCTTCCCAGTGGTGTCTTTAAAAAAAACCCCAAACCTAGAAAAAAAATTGAAAAGGCTTTATCCAGTGCAGGTGTAAAAGTCTCCAGCTTGGTTTTCGGTCTCTCTTGTTCTGGGCAGCAGTTCCAAGTCCCTGCCTTCCCTGGCAGGGGGGTGGCTCTCTGAAATACATCTTAGGGTTTCTGGGCTGTAGGATCAATGCAAGTTGTGTTCACTGAACATCTCTTTTGTTCAGTTTGTATTATACAATATAAATGACAGTTTTCTTCCTTCCTGGTGTGACCCCATTGCTCTGTGTTGCAGTTCCCTTGCATCTGGTGCCCGCTGTTACAACTTTTGTTTCCTTTATTAATTGTTCTTTCTGCTCATTCCATTGTTACCCTTACCTGGTATGGGGTTTTGCATTTTTTTTCCCCTTCTTTTTAAATAGACTTACTTAAAGTTACACGCTCTTTTCAGCAAGCATCCTGAACTTGCTTTTTATTTCATGTTTATGAAGCATCCAGTGCCTTCATCTTCCAGCGAGACCACCCCAAGCAAAACAACTCAGCCTGCAGCCCTTCCCCTGCTAAAGCTTCGAGGTTCTGATTTCCCCGGTGTTTGCCAAGACCCTGCTGGGCTGGGTCCAAAAGGTGAACTCAGACACCACCCAGCTTCTCTAGAACTTTGTTTCCAGCTTCAATCCTTGCATGGTCTCCCTTCAGTCTAATTAAAACCCGCTGTAAGGAACGCTGCGGAGCCAGCTGCCGTGCTTTGGCAGGTAGCAAACGTGGGGCAGTGAAACCTCCAGCTAATCCATCCGTGCTATGAAGTCATAAGAATCTTGTTAATTTTTAAAAAGCCCTTGATGCCCACTAATCCAAATCAATTTTCATTTCTTTCATAAAGTCGTGCTTCCATTTAGGCTTCAGCTCAGAATTACAGCTAATTTGTTCGATTTTATAACAGTATAATTGAAAAAGTGATTTTAATGTCCTGGCAACCATATTCCCTTTCTTTGGTTGTTAATGAAAGAATCCATTAAAGTTAAATGATTTGGGCACAGATTCAAGTTGAACCGCCTGAATAATTCTAGGGGAGTGTTTCTGACCATCTGCTGCTCTGTCATTGGCATTTGTGTTGTAAATGGGACCGAGAGAGGGACTTCGCAGGTCCTGTTCAAACCATTAAGCGTAAAATATCATTTTAATTTTCTGATCTTGGTGTAAATAGTGGAAATACTCAGGAGAGCTGGGGCTGCTCTGGTCTGCGGTGTCCTGTGCTCATAAACACCCGTGCCGAGCTGCACTTCCACAGCCTTCCCAGGGGCTTCTCGGGGCTGTTTGTACTGATTACAGTACATCACTCAGCGCTGCCGTGTAAGTTCCTTTTAGTGACAGGCGAGACAACTGGAAGCAGAGCCTGAGAAGGGGAAAGTACCCGTGATGGAGAAGTGTTTCTCCTGCTGCCTCGAGCCACGCTCCTCGTTTCCGTCTGCTTCCAAACGGAGCCGTGCGTCCTAGCGCAGGGTCGGTGAGCGGGAGCAGAGACAACTAGTAAATCAGAGTAGCTGCTGCCATTGCCCTCCTCCTTTGCAGAGTGCCATGGGGGTGAGTTAGGGCTGTTGGGCCAAGCTGACACTCGGAAGCGCAAGCCAAGGGCAGAGTCAAAGGGCTTGTGACCTCCTTTCTCTGGAACATGCTCTTCTTTCAGATAATCGCAGAATTGTTTTGGTTGGAAGAGACCTTTAAGATCATCGAGTCCAACCGTTAAAAAATGAGATCCATGAAATCCACAGGGGATGGCTCTGGCTCTCACTGGGGTCGAGCCCCGACGTGGCTGAGTCTTCGGGCCCTTGTTAAAGAGTGATGTCCTTTGGAAATGACAGCTCATAGCCCACGTTTCTGGAGACCTTTACAACAAAGGAGGAGCAGGAGATGTTCCGTGTGCTTGCTCCAGGGCTTTACAGTGCATTTTGCATCTAAAAGTTTGAGTTGCAGAGGCTAAAGAATTGTCTAGTAGAGAGGATGGGATTTATTTGCTGCAGAGGTTGGCTGCTGGTTTCAGAGCTGCATATTTGGTACTGATTCATTCCTCTGTGCATTGACTTTTCCCAAGGTTTGAAACTGGCCCCGATGCCTTTTTTAATTATTATTTATTTAGAGACAGGTGAAACAGTCACTGCTGGGGCTGTGTCACATTTTCTAACAGTTTTGTAACGTGTTTTCATTTAATGTGTTTATTTATATCTTTGGAATGTACAAAGCCACTAACCCGGGGAAAAGAGCTACAAAATAGAAGACTTTTTACCCGTAGCCCACAGGTGAAGCATCTTTGTGTATTTTTATTTGGTAATATTAACTTGTGGTTCAGTGACTGCTCTCAAGAGGCACGATACTGAAGCTTGTATCCCGTTGCTTAGGTTTAGCTTTCTCAGGTGTGGAGAGATGAAAGTATATCCTAAAAATATGCCAAACTTAAATAGTTTGAGTGCAAAAATAGGTAACGTAACAGGAGCTCTTGTTTCAGACTCCCCCGTGTTGTTTGCAGATCCGATGCATGAAATAAAATCAGGAACTTCTGCGGCTAACAAAAGCAAAAGGTCTGGGCTTCCTTTCCAGCACTGGTGGAAAATGCAGGAAGTAGTTATGTGTTTAAATGCTGTCTGTGAAATCATGCAAATCGAAGCCAGTCGTTTTAGCCTGACGTGGTCCTTGAAAGGATGGCAAATATCAGGCTTATTCAGCTCGACCCGCCGCTCGGCAGCAAAATTACAGTCGCCGAGGCAAATGGGCCTTCTGATGGTAACACCAGCAGATAACAAAAATAGCATTTAATAACTTTCATTAGAGTTAGTGTTTCTAGGGCTTTGGGGCTTTGCTCTTTCAAATAATTTACATAAATTGCAGGTACAAGCTGCTGTGCCAGACTGTCCATCTGATTCTCTCTCTGATCAGAGCATATTAATGCACTTGTTTGATGGTCTGTTACCAATAATTACCTTGGATTGCATTAGGAGCATTTCCAACATTGCAGCTGGTCTGGATTTTTCACGAAGTGTATTTCAGGGCCCAATTACAAGACTCTGATGTGTTATTGTTCCAGTGCACTTGTTCAAGCTTGTAATTTTAATATGCCTCTACGCTGTAAATTTATGAAGGCCAGCCCAAGGCTCTGTCCTGAGCTTCCCGAGCATCCTGCGCTTGCAGCAGCTTCTGCAGAGATCCTCTCAGCTCTCTCCTCAGCTTTTGGAGAAGGGAAAGACAGTGCTGGTGTTACTGGACACAGGGACAGCTCTTCCTGCTCTGCTCTCAGTAGTGTGAGACAGCCTGGGGAGAAGACCAAGTTTAACTGGAGTTTGGCCTGCTCTAGACTTCGGATGCTGTTTCAGGGCCTTTCCAGGGTCAGAGAGGAGAAAACAGAAAGGCTTAACCTTTGTGAAAGAATCAAGCACTTGACCGTTGATTGCCATTGCCAGTTCAACAGGGATGAATTAATTATTACTGCTATTGATTTGTTTCATCTTTCTGGACCGTTTGTTTTCAGAGTATCTGTCAGAATAACACACATCTCAATGAAACCAAACTCAATCAGGAGAGCTGCTTTTGTGTTTATCCCTATCTTCTAGGCCTCCTCTGTAGACACAGATGTTTGGGCAAATCTGATTCTTCTGCAGAAACACAAGAACATTTAGTCCTTCCTTCCATGGGCTGAGCCTTGGGTTGGGGGCTCTAATGGTCCTGGGTAGCCAAAATGAGCAGCTGCAGTTGGCTTCAGTGTTTAGGAGCATCAGAAGTGTCTTTAAAAATACTGAGATGGGGACCTTTTCAGCTGTTTCATTTCCTTAGTGCCTGGTATGTTATGTTTATACACAAAGATACTCATTTATTTGGGGCTTCAGCAGCCTTTGCTTTTGTCTAAGCCAGTCCAGTCGTTAACCCATTTACTTTAATTACAGCTTTAGATTATACCCAGCTTTTCAGGTATGGCCTATAAACAGCGACGAGACATTGCGTGTGTTTTAGATAATGTTTCTTTCATGCCATCCCTTCTGCTCTCTTATTTCTAACTGGGGGTTTGAACAAAACAAAGGGAAGAGGCTCTTGCCCAGCATCGCTCTTCAGGGAGAGTTGCATTTGGAGCCTGCTCCAGCCAATCGATAAATTATAATTAATTTAACTTTGCAAGGGAAGGCCTTTGTATGCTGGTGAATATAGAATAATGGACCACTACCAAGTGAACGGCTCGGATCAATGTTCCAGAGCCACAAAGCCTTGTAAAGATTTGTTGGATGCAAGGATCTTTATAATTAAGTGAAGTAGGAGCTGTAGGAAGAGGCTATTTTTGTGTATCCTCCCTCCACTGGTGGTGTTGCAGTAACTGGGCTCCCTTTTGCCCATTCCAGGGATGCACAGCTCACCTGCTTGGGCAGATGCAGTTGACAGGGCTCAAGTCCATTTGCTCCTTGGCCCTCCTAAAGCTTTAGACCAATGCACGTCATCCCGAGAGCACATTATGATGTATTTCTCTCTAAAATGCAGTTCTGGAGCTGTTGAGACTGGCCTCAGCTATGGGATGGCCAGCTCAGTATCCAGATCCAGGGCTTTTCCACAAGTGTAGCGACGGAGCTGAGCTTGCCCTGCCCATTCCCATCCTGGATCCCGATCTGTACCGGGACATGAGTGGCACTGCCATGCTCCCGAGCTCGAGCTGGGGAGTGACCCCCATGACCCTGAACACTCCTCTCCTGCAGCTCAGTCCGTGCAGGGTACGAGGGGGTGGCTCTGGGCATGGCCTCGTACCCTGCCCCTTGATGTGGAGACGATGTGACAGTCCCTGAGCAGTCTCTTGCTGCTCAGTGCTGCTTGGGCACCCAGCTGCTCATGAAAGGCTGCGATCAGCTTAGTGACAGGGGATGATCTGAGAGTCCCTTGCTGCCAGCTGGATAAATACTGCTGCAGCAGTGGGAGATGCTGCATTATTAAATAAACCATCTAGCTTGCAGATATGCAGCGTTAGGATAAAGCTTCCTTCCCACTGATGAGTGCTGCTCGGTACTGGAAGCGCTCTGCTGTGCGTGGATATCAAGTGGTCTTCCCAGCAGCTCTGGAGATAGTTTTAGGAGCCTTCTGTTCCAGAGGTGAAGTGGAGGGTGAAGGTGTAATTTTCTTCTTCTCAGCTTGTACATGTTGCCATTACAAAGTGGAAAGTTCCAGTAACATCTGGTAACTGGGAAGGGAATGTAGAGATCTTGACCCCTCCAACTCACAGGCCTCATTACAGTTGAGTGGAAGAATGTTTTTTGTTTTATTGTGCCACGGGGAGGCTGCAGACCTGATGCATGAGGGGATTTAGGTGCCCGGCTCCTCTTCCAGTCTCCCGTTCTGTCTACAGATCATGGGAATCAGGTGCTCCAGCCCCAGAACTCCTCTGGTTCTGCTTTCAGTGCTGATGTTGCCGAGCACCCAGAATGCAGACTTTGTCAGAAACTGCCATCCAGATTTCTTTCTGGGTCACCGCCTGCCAAGTGCAGTTGCCCTAAAAACAGGCTGCGACCAAGCTATTGACTTTTAATTGCCGATGCATAAAGTTTCCAAGAAGAAGGAGGGCTTTGTGTTGATTTAATGGGGACACGCTGAGGTAGAGTTGCTCTTTGAGTTAGACAATGAAGACGTAAAGATTTTCTGCAGCTCGAAGAGTGTCTGAAGAGCATCAGCAGAAGGTTACATTGAGCAGAACAATGGCACAGCAGTTAGCTTGCTGAGAGGTAGGAAAACCCTTTGGAAGCAGTAACTCCACTTTTCTTCGGTGCCGTTCGCTCCCGATTAAATGAGATTAATTGTGCTGTTGAGTTCCACAAGTTCAGCATCCAAAATAAATACATAAATTAAGAGGGGCGACAGTGCAGAGGCTCCACTGCAGCTTGAATTCCTGCCACCTCCCGCGGGATGCGGAGGGGAGAGAGGAGCCCTTCCTTCTTACCGCCCGGCACCCCGCAGAACACACACGATGTCAGCGCTCTGCTTGCCTCGCCCGAGCTGCTTCCCTTGCTCCTGGGAAGGTTTTCTTTGGCTGGAGCTCCGCAAGGTGCACAAGCCAGTTCCAAAGTGCCAGATGTGCGTGGAATAGGAAACGCGCTGGCCGGGCTCCAGGCTGTGGGACCTGCAGCACAACAGCAGCTCCCCAGGAAAATCTCCGGCTGCCAAGAACTAGAAGTGATGTCAGCTCTGGAAGTGTGTCAGATTAGAAACCCTTGTACTTTGCTCTCTGTGAAGTATTAATCTCCCAAGGCCTGTGCTGTAATGGGTCCTGTCTGGCTCGGAGCAGCTTTATTTGTTTTGTGCTGGAAGTGTTTGAGGGTTTTCGTGTGAAGGTGCTGGAAGCTGTCAGTGGTTTAGCTGCTTTGGGTTGGGTCCTGTCCTTGAGCTGATCCTGGGGCCTCTGTCAGCTTTGAAGTGAAGGCCTGAGCCTTGTGATTGCTGAGCTGGGTGTTTGTAGGAGTGGGCTGGGGTTTGATCGTGCCTTGACATCTTGTATATGCCCCTGAACCTCTTTGACTTGCCCCAGCTGAATCGCTCTGTTGAAGAGAAGACAGCACATCTCCCCCAGATCCTACCTTTCTGTCTGCCTTTGGGACAGCCCCTTTGGGCAGCCACAAGGTTGTGACCATCGTGAGGAGCTGTTGGAGCTTGTCCTCACACAAGCCAGAGCAGAGCCTGAGCTGTGCTGTGTAACTGGGATGGGTTTATCTGCTGAGTTCATGGCACTGCTGCATTCGGGGCTGGGGCAGCAGCACTGCACGTCCTCGTGGTGATGTCCCCTTGGGGACCTGGCAGTAAACTTACTCGTGGTCCTTCCTCAGGAATTGTGGAGCAGCTGATTCCAGCTGCACTAGGTGCTGTACAAAAAATCAGCATTGCTATGCCAGTGCACAGAAATGCCTCGCTTTTGGTTTATGCTTCTGTGTTTTGTTTTGAAAGTAATTACTAAACCACAACTCATCCTCCTCCAAACAAAGCCATTTGTCTCCCGTTGAACAGTAACCTTTTATTTGCTCGTGCTGTGTGACAGAGCTCAAGGACGTGTTTACTGCTGATAGCCACAATTTCACCAGAATGAGCATCTCCCTCGTCTGGGTCTTTCCTCCTTGACTGAAGTGGTTAAACAATCCCAGGGAAGTTACAAACCCCAGAGAAATCACTCTTTTTTCCTCTTTACTCAGTGGTCAGCTGGGCTATTCCTGCCTCCTTTTGATGTCAGGGTGAGGAGGTGGTAGAATGGGGTTTGGTCCTACTGGGAAAGGAGACGTTGGCTGGTTTAATGTGGATTATTCCAGTGCCTGCTTTGGATCTGGAATCAAGCCTGCTTCTGGCAGGGGCTGTGCTCCTGGGGAGGGCAGAGGACAGCTTTGTGCCTTGAAGATTTTACAACCTTTGTTCGTCTGAAACGCCCTGTTTTTTATGCCACTCAACAGGAGACTTTTTAATTTACTTCTCTGGGTCTGGACACCGGTGGTGGATGGTTGACTGATAAAAGTAAAGAAATAAATGGGAGAAAAAAACCTCTTATGTTTTTCTCCTGGGCTGTTTTTGTGCGTAATGTAGCCTAGGGGTTAGCAACGCAGGGGGGAGCAAAAAACCCCTGCAGAGCCTGGGTCAGAAAATACAATTTTTTTTGTGGGAACAGAATGCTTTTAACTTGTTGCATCAAAGACCCTTCATTTCAGGGCACGAATACATCTGCATAACCCCAGAACTCCGTGTACAGGAGCACACGTGTGGAGATGTATGTACCCCATACGTGTGGGTATTTGCACGTATATTTCTCATCTCAAAGCTGTTACTGTCTGCCTTGGAGTAGCTCAGCAGTTTACTGGGTTTAGTGGAGTTTAGTATGAACTGTGCTGGGTACCTGGGACAGGATGGGCACAGACTGTGCTCTTCCTCTCTCCTCACAACTCACCACTCTGCTTTTGGCCCCTTTTCCTCCAGAGCAGTGTTTTGAGACATTCCCAGTTGTGTTTGGTCATTTCTGGGTAGTTGGTAGACAGGCAGTTTTGTGTGCTGTGATCTCAGAGCCTGCTTGGAATGTCTATTTGATATTGCCCACTCAAAGGCAGTGCCATGCAGGGTTCCCTGGCCTCACTTTAAAGATCTGAGAGCTGAAAACTTCCAGTTCAGCTGAGCTTTGATGCTGGAAACTACATCCAAGAGGAGCCAAAGGCAAAAAAAACCTCTCCAACTCCAGAGCAGAGATCTGAGCTAAAACACCTGCCTTGAACCGATAAGTGGATAGACTTTTGGCATCTGACCTGGGAGCCACCTCCGTGGAGTCACTGCTGTCCCTTAGAGTAGCTGTATTTGCCGTGTGAGGCCAGTGGCTGTGCTGGGCAGTCTTCACTATGTTCATTTCAGCATTCTCTCTGACAGGTACGAGGGTGAAGGTGAGGAGGAGGGTGGGTGAGTGTGTGGCTCAGTGTCTAACCAGGGTAGCATCCGTTCCTGTCACTGTGCAGTGAAGAACAGGAGGTTGGCAATAGTCAGTAGCTTCTGTAAGCATTTAACATTCCTGATTTCATTTGTCTTTGATCTCACTTGGAGTAATTTTACTCTCTTCTCATCCTTTCCCTTGAAGGGGCTTTTATCTCATTGTCAGGCTTGCTAATTTAGCACAGTGTTTTAAACCAGACCTCCTCCTACGTTTCCAGAGCCTGGAAGGTATTTTTTTCATAATCAAGGAGTGTTTATAAAGCTCTTTGAACATCTTCGGACAAGAGCTGTAGTGGGGCTTTTCGCAATGCTAAGCGTGGGTCCTGAGTCATGCTGCCTCAACCTCTGTACCTGCAAATGCCTTGTCCCAAAAAACCTGCAGTATTTGGGGCCAAAAGGGCAGGAAGCAGGGGTGGATGGTTCGGGATAGGTCAGTGAAGCCCGATGTCATTTGGGGTCTCTATTTGCGCAGCTGGAATCCTTCCCAGGCTGTGTTAAGTGACAGTGATGGGTTGTCGTCCGTGTTTGACCTTGTCATGGTCTTCTGCCAGGTGCTCACTTTGAGCCCTGAGGGTTGTGAGTACATCTGGGGTTTGGTCTAGAAACGTTCTTGGTGCTCCTGGAGTAAAGGGCAGGGATTTGAGCGTGGTCAGGAGCTCTCGCCGTGGTGTTTGGCGATGCAGCAGGCGCTGGCAAGTAGAAGCATACGGACACCCTCAAGGCTGGCTGCTTGTTAATAGTTTCTGCTGTTGCTGGGTGGATTATGTGGTTGGAACAGGTTTCCAGGACAAGAGTGACTATTGCTCTTTAAAAACATTATGCAATGGTGAGTTTATTGGTATGGAGGCGTGAAAGAAGGCAGCCTCCTCCTGTCAGCAGCCAGTGAGATGGTATCGTCGTGACCAGCTCAGCAAATGCACCAAATATTGAAGATAGAAACAAACCCCTCGGGTCACTGGTGGAGGATCATTTGCTTCTGGTATTAGAATGTTCTCCAGCTGCTGGGTTGTGGCACAGCAGTCGCCTGTGAGGTCCAGGCTTCAAATGCATTTCCCTCCAATGGTCATTTCTCCTCTTTTGGTGTAGCAGCAAGAGACCTGAACCAGGGCCCTTTTTTCTCAAACATACTGAGTAGAGGAGCTTGGATCACAGAATCATAGGATGGTTTGGGTTGGAAGGGACCTTAAAGATCATCTCGTTCCATCCAGGTAGATTTTGACTTTGGGAAAAAGAGCTGGGTGATATTTAGGGACACAGAAACATCATTACATGTTTTTAAAAAGCAAATACTTCTGCTGTGATGCAGAGTATGGAGCTGTGTGGTTTTATGCTGCTGCGAGCAGGCTGAGTTGATTTTGAAGGGATTGAAGTTTGAGAGGCTGATAATTGCTTTGTACCGACCTGCGCTGGCGTGGGAAGGCACACTGCAGATCTCTGCTCTATTCCTGGCTGCCTGAGCCAGCCAACTGTCCCCTCGTGCTTCACCTTTTGAAGAGGAGGAGTATTTTCAGCAAAATGCCTTTTTAATTGCTGTCTGAAGAAAATAGAAAATAGGACAGATATGCAGGCTGTTTCCTCAAGGGGTGAAGAGGAGGCCCTGGTGCAGAGCAGGAGCCCTTGGAGAAGAGAGAGGCAGGAGCACAGCCCATGTGAGTGGTGACAGAGGGCACGTGGGGTGCCCGGCACACAGAGCTGGCTGATTCCATGTGGCCGTGCCCACCCAGCCCTGCGGTGTTTTGGTGGGGTCAGTATTGAAGCAGGGCCAGCAAAGTTTCAAGGTCATTTGAAATAAGCTCTGCATCCTTTGCCTCAGCAGTTCTACCTCGCTGGAGCTGGGGTGTGCACAAGGCCTGACGAAGCCCCATGCGACCTACGGCTGGGAGCAGCTGCAAGGGGGAGATCCCTTCAGAGGATCCCTGGGTGCTGCTCCCCCATGGATGGGGGTTTGAGAGCCTTGCAGCGCCCAGTGTGCTGCCTGCCCTTAGCTCAGCTGAGTTTTCCCCAGCCTCAGACTGTTAATCCCCTCCTGGGTTTGGCCACGTCACCTTCTGCACAGGTATTTGGTGGTAGCTTGCTCTGTGCTGAATTTCTCCCTGGTTCATAGAGGTGTTGTCCCCACTGTCCTGGATGGAAGGCTTCCCGTGGCAGTGACTTTCCAGAGTATTTGGGGCAGCCTTTCATCTTCACTTTCCCTGACTTCTAGCCTCCCGGGGGGCCAGTGAGTGAGTTTTGTAGCGTGCTGGGATCCTCAAAGGAATAATCTCCCTTAGGAGACTCGACCAGGCAGAATTACCCTCCCAGGAGGGCATTCGGTGACAGTCCCTGTGTGGTGGCATTCCTCAACTTGCTCCCTGCCCGAGGGAGCCAGGCAGGAAGGAACCTGCCAGGGTTGTGCTGGCTGACAAATCCAGAAATTACACTGCGCTGTGCGTACGCTGGGAGCTTGATGGTATCTCCTGCCTCTTCCTGCAGAGTGTGAGCGGGAACATCCGTGTGGGAAAAGCCTAAACCCAGGGCCTTGCAGGCAGCTCTGTGTTGGCAGTAGCTGCCCCTCTGCTATGGAGCACAGCCCCTGGCTGTGTAGCGTGGTGTGAAAGGGCATCTCTGCATCTGGGCGACCGTCCCCGAGGCGTCCCGGTGAAGATGCCAGCGCTCGGGGTTGGGTTTGTTGTGCCCCATTACGATGGCAACCAACAGGCAGCAGACAGGTGGGATTCTTGTGTAGCCTCCTCATCACCCAAGGGACATAGCCGGCCAGCACCAAGTTCTCGGTGGTCGTGCAAACCATCAGTGACGGCCAAGCCGACGAGTTCCATCCCTGTGGGCTTGGGTGGGCACCAAACCAGCCCAGCACGTGGGCAGGGTTAGGCCTTTTCCTTTCAGGGGCACCTGCAGTTTCTGGCACACGCCTTGAAATAATTCCATCTCCCTGCACGTGTAATTTTGCGTGTCATTGCCCCTAATTGCACGCTTAACACACGCGCTTTTAAAACGCAGCCCTTTTATCAGCAGTAGGTAGTAGCAGGTTTAATAGGGTGTTTGAATTCCTATAAAATTAATCTGTAGCCTTCTGCGATAGGAGACGGGCAGGGAGCCATGTGGTTCATATCCAGTGTTGATAAACTTGTTATAGAGGCAGGAAACATTTCTGATTGGAGCAGTGACAAAATAATTTGGAGCGGAGCCATAAAAAGAGTGGATGGTGATGGTTTGAGCACAGCAGAGATTGAAATTGCTGGTGTGTGGAAGCAGCGCTGCCAGCTAACGTTGACTTAGTGTCTCTGGAGAACTCTCACGGCAAATGCATTTTATTAATGGTGATATTCTTTTAGGAAATGCTGAGCCTTGCCTCAGAGGTGGAGCTCTCCTACCAGTATGGGGCTTTGGAAATCAGCCAGACCGAGACCTGTTCAGCTCAGCTTGCTGCTGGTCACAGCTCTGGCCTCTGGAAGCAACAGGCAGGTTGCTTAAGGGGTATTCTCTGATAGCTGCTGGAGTAGCCTTGTGTAGTGGAGAAAATCCAGCCATCCATCCTTCCTTCCTCGTTCTGGATTCACCTGTATGGGGTAAAATCCTCAGAGACAGCAGGTCACATTTTTAGCTATTCTTTCACAGAATGGTGGGGNTCCAGTGTGTGCCCAGTGCCCCTTGTTCTTTTGCTGGACACCACTGACAAGAATCAGGCCTCATCAATATCTAAAGTGCAGGGGCAAGAGGATAAGTATTTTGTTTTGTTTTCTTTGAAGTGAATTTCCCAGTACACGAACATCAGTGGATGATGCTGTCTTTCTGGATTCCCAGCTGGGGGAGCTGCTTCAACCATGTTATGATCGTTGGCATTGGGATGCCAAGCTGGGCTTGAATACCTCTGCTGGCACTACGTTGTCTTGTGGGAGTTGATGAGCTTTGGAGGAGGCTCTGGTATGAAGGTGGCTTGAGGAGGAGCTCTCTCTTGTCATGGGCAGCCATGGCACACTGGGGGCCTTCCTACATCTTCTCTGCTTACTTTTGCTGTTCCCATTGCTTCACCACCTTCTCTGCTTGAATCCAGCATGGAAGAAGCAAGCGTGGACAGAAGGGGTGGCTGCTGGGCACAGTGCAGTGGCCCAGATGTGCAGGTTGCACACCCGTCGGGATGTGTGATGGAGAGTGCAGTGCACAAGTGTCATGGGAGGTGCCGGTCACCTAACAGGGCTGAATTTCACCTGTTCCCTCCAACCACACTCCTGGAGGACCCCCTTTACCGTGTAAAACTGTGATGTGATTATCCCAGGAAAGCAACCCCTGCTGCAACACTTGTCTTTTCTTCGCAGGGAGGCTGTTGGAAGGGGATTCTCTGGAGCTGAGCTGTAGTGCTGGTCCTGCAAAGGTGATACTGGAACCAAACCAGGTCGTGGTTTTGGACTGTAACCTGGCCCCTGGCGAGCAGGTGATCAATATCACGTGGAAGAAGAATGGGTTGCCATTAGTGGAGCAGGAACATCTCCACGTGCTTCCGAATGGATCGCTCCTCATCTCATCCCAGGCTGTGGCCAAGGACAGTAAATATCCCGAGAGGGCTGACGCTGAGGGTAATTACTCCTGCGTGTCCCACAGCTCTCTAGGGGCTGTCACCAGTCAAACGGCTGCAGTCAGATTTTCAAGTAAGTGTTGGGGCTTTTTTGTTCATTTTCTTTTCTTTATTTTTCCATCATGGTGTTCATACAGACCATTGGCCTCCTGAGGAGTTTGAGATAAAGTGGCTATGAAGTGATGAAGTTCTGTCAATGATACATAGGTGGGATTTGGGGTAGTCCACAGATCTGTGAAGCTAAGGCCCCCTGGCTGAAGTTAAGGGGCCGAGTGATGGGGAAGAGGTTGGGGTGTCGCACCCATTCCCTTTTCTCTGCCTGAGTCACCTCTGGATGGTATGGGGGACAGCTGGAAGGGCTGTCCCTGTTTGGGACAGGGATTGGTGTGCTGTGTGCTCTCAGCTCCATTGTGCTGAGCTCTTTAGCCCATCCACACCCTAGCCCATCCACACCCTAGGGGTGGCAGTGAGTGGCCTGCAGCTCTGTCCACGTCAGGATCTGCCCTGAGTGGTGAATGTGGGTACACTGATAAAAGTTAATCACCAAGAGCCACTCTAGTGGACTCAGGCAGTCGCTTGAGGGGGGAAAAAGCACTGGAAAGAAGCCAGGCTGTACTGAGGTTGTGCAGCTTCCCCTTTGTCCCTGTGCTCAGTAGCTGGCTTAGATCTTACCAGGCTTCCAGGGGCACGTACACCTCTCCCCATCTGGAATGTCTGGTGACTTTGACAGCTTTGGTGTGTCTGAATATGGCCTTAGGAAAATGATAAAGACTGTGAAGATGCTCCAAGGGAGGCCTTGGGGTCTTTCATCTTCTAGGCTGTGAGGTCCTGATGGACAGGATGTTGGACGTCTCCCTTTTGTTTGTGAAAGCTTAACTCTGCCTTTAGCACAGCGAGGAGCGGATAAGCAGGAGCTTAATCTCTGGCAAAGCAACTTATGTGATGAGAGGCCAGGCTGGTGACCACAGTGAGCAGAGTATGGAGGCTCTGAGTGAGCCTGATGGAGCCAAGGGAAGAACCACGGTCCCCAGCAGGGATGGATGCATTGAATTTCACTTCCCAGACAGTGCTGCCAAGTTCAGGTGTGGCAGGAAAGCAGGTAAACCAAAGCAGTTTTACAATGCTGAGGTGCCAGGGAGCATGTCCCAGCACAGAAGGATGTGTCCAGCACGCTGCTTTTGAGCTGCATTATGCAGCAGGAGAGAGCAGTGTGCTCGGGGCTTCTGGATAAGGCAATGGTTGTGCATCAGCATGGTCTGAAAAGCCTGTTATGAGATTACTGCCCTCCCACAGAGACCAAACTAGGCTGTGGCATTTGGCTTGTGCTCCCAGGCTGCCTTCTACCATCATCTCTCTGAGTCTGGTGCTGTGCCTGAAGAGCTGGGTGCAATGCAAACCAGTTGCTGATCAAATGCTTCCCAGCCTGTCCTGCTCTGACAGGGTGATGTTGTCTCATATGGACTTGGGAAAGCTCTTCTGTAAAGAGCTGAGAGCAAGTTCAACTGGAGAGCTG
This sequence comes from Chloroceryle aenea, assembly GCA_013399075.1. Taxonomy (NCBI): domain Eukaryota; kingdom Metazoa; phylum Chordata; class Aves; order Coraciiformes; family Cerylidae; genus Chloroceryle; species Chloroceryle aenea. The sequence goes on from VWZY01000537.1 coordinate 789,167, forward strand.
CAGGGAGGAGGAGGTCATAGCCCTGAGCAGGGAGGATGGCAGCGCTGGGAATGTGCTCTAGGGCTTGAGCACTGGATTTGGCCGTGCACATCAGCTCAGCTGCCTCCAGAGCGCCACTGGTGTCTTCTGGGTTCCCAGGTGAGCAGTCAGCACAGTTTGGGGAGGAGTGGGACACAGTTTGGAGGGTACTTGTGGAGCTTGATGCTGAGCAAGGTATGTTGAGACCAGACCAGAGCAGAGCCAGGCAGCTGTAGCTCCTTTAGTAGCTGGTGAATGTAGTAGGGGACACTGGGTGTGCTCAGAGGTTCCCAGCAGGCAGAATTTACCCCATCTCAGCATGGCTCAAATCCCTGAACTCCAGGGAAGACTCCAGACCATGAAGAGCATGTGGAGGCTGGGACAGATGGCTGTCTACATGACAGAGTCTGCTGCTCCACTTGGTGTTGGGATTGTCTGTGAGGAAGAGATGAAAGAAAGGGCTCTTCAGGCTGGTTTTGGTTCTGATCTCTGAGAATCTCAGCACTCAAGATCTGAAATGAACCTTTGTGCAGCATTCAAGAATAAAATTCCTTTGTATTCGGGAATGGCTCCTGGAGCTATTTTAAGTGTGTGAGTGCCAATAAATGATTCCTTGACCTACCAAAGAGGTGATGTTTGAAAATAAAGCAAACACAGTAACACTTGTCTCTAGTGACTGAGGTACATGGTGGTGAATGCAGCTGCAGAGCGCACTGTAAGGGTGCATCTGCACTTGCTTGGAGCTGTGGGACGTGAAGATGCAGAGTGGGTGTCCTAACACCCCCTTAGCACCTTCATGAATTTAGCTTCTGGTACCCCAGGCAGGGTGCTCTGGGTTGGGCCAGGCATGTTTGGGTCTGTGAGCACCGTGCCATAGAAAGCATTGCTCCTGATGGCAGGAGAAGCTTTTGCCAGGAAAATCTTTGACCTTTGCAGCACATCCTCCTTTTCTGCTCTGAAAATGTTTAGCACACAGCACCCACGGATTGCTGGTCACCCATCCCTCCCTTTCCCTCCTTTCAGTGGTTTGTGGTGTTGGATAAACAGCTGGTTCCAGTATTTTGCTATGTGAAGGGACCCCTGAGGGCTACGAAGCTGGAGTCACGGATCCTGCACGCAGATATTGTCGGGGGAGGTGGGAGGTCTGGAGTAGAAAAGGCATCATTAATCTTGGAGGTTTTCTTTAACTGCTCCTGCCCCTGAATTAGGATTTATCACCTCTTAGGAGTGACTTGTTGAATTTTGCACTGCACCTCTTGGCCGGTGGCAGTGTTGGTGCCTCTGTTACAGACCTGGGTTGGTTTGTTGTTTGGTGTCTCACAGCTGAGAACAGCAGAGACATCTCAAAACCAGAAAACTGACTTAACTCGCCTTTCCTTCCCTCTGGATTCTCCCAGAGGAGCATAGATAGGTGATGAGTCTCCATCCCATTTTATTTCTCGCAGGAACAGGGAATTTCAGGTAATCTCCCTCCTCATGCATGCTCCTGCATCTCCTTGTATTACCATCAGCACTGGAAAATGCTGCTTCCATGGCACAGCCACACACCTGAGGTACCATACTCCTTTCCTCACGGAGAGCAGCGAGGGAGTTGATTAATGGAACACATCTCACTTGGATTTGTTTTGTGGGCTGGGCAGAAGCACTTGCTGCATTAGCATTCAGCTGCTGCGAGTGAGGATTGTAAAGGCCTGGGTTGTTTTTATCCCCTGCTGCTGAATGCAGTAGTCTGGCCAAAGCTGTCGAGGTGTAGATGGAGTTACTCTGCGTGCTGATTGCCCTGGGCACTGCTGGTCAGTATGTGGCAGCAGGAGAAAACCTGTTCCGCGGGTGGGATGGTTATCCCTGCCTTCAGCTTGTGCTCCTGACCTGCCTACATTCCCTTCCCCCAGCTGGGGACCCAGCCGTGCTCGGCCACCCGCACCTCGTGGCTGTGGTGGCCGTGGCAGACACGAGTCAGCGAGTCAGCAGTGGCTCTTGGTGTGAGCAAACAGCTGCTCCAGCTGTTGGTGGGTTTCTCCAAGCCCCGAGAGCTCCCCCGTGGAAATAGCAACAGGGTTATTTTAGCTGTGGGAAGGTGTAGCTTTCTACCTGTTAATAACTACATTTGCAAAGATTTGTTAAAGCTGTTAATTTAGCTTAAACATTTTGTGCGAGGGAGGTTCTGGAAAATTACAGTAATTGTGACTGTCAGAGGAAGACGTTTGCTGTGCCTGGAGGGAACGGGTGCGCGTTGCCGAGCGCCGGGGAGCTTTGGTGGGATCCTGCACCTGGAGGGACAGGCCACGGCAGGAACCGATGCACACGGGCTCTCGTGGTCCGAGAGCGACTCCTCACTGTGGAGCACGG
>VWZY01000538.1:8124-37071 GCA_013399075.1 Chloroceryle aenea
TGATCCTGCTCTGGCAGGGGGGTTGGACTGGATGACCTTTCGAGGTCCCTTTGAACCCTGACCATTTGGTGATTCTGTAACTCCTCGGTTTCCAAAGGCAGGAGTCCTTGGGGCACCTTGAACACGCTGAATAGTGGAGAAATCAGAGTGCTATTCCATTATCTGCCAAGCTCTTCCTGCACAGTCCCCTCTGTCCTGGCTGGCGCGTGCTGCCGCGGGAGCGGGACTGGCAAAGATCTGCTCAAGTGCTTTGCCCTGTGAGCCCTGCAGGTGCCTCACTGCAATCTGCTAGTGCAGCTGGTGGGATGAAGACAGCTAAACCAACACAGACCATATCGGGGGCCACACCATCACGGGCTGGAGGCTGTAACAGCACCTTGCTTTGTGTGGGGCCGAGAAGCTCTCCGCATCAGGGAGGTAGCATTTAATTTAACTAGGAATTTAACTATCTTTGAAGGAGCAGCTGGGGGGATTTCCTTAGAGAAGGATCTTCTCCAAAAACTCTGTGCTGCATGATTATTCCTTGATCTGGAGACGTGTGCTCCACCATGAGCATCTCTTTTTCCCTCAGGAAGTGAGACTGACATAAAGCCAAGGCACCACTTGTTCAGGAAGGCCTCTCTCGATGGCCTGAATTTGCTTTTTCCATTCTGTTGATTGAAGGCATTTTGTAGCCTTAATTTTTAAGCTAAAGTAGCAGTTTAAGCAATTTAAATGGAAATGTATAGGCTATTTTCAATAGTCGGTAGGGATAAATGGTTCAGCACTTCCTAGGACTAGAGAGAGAATCAGAATTCTAGGAAGTGTATTAATCAACAAGTGTGTCTGTGGCTGCATCTGATACCCAGACCGTCGAACAAGGACACACTGGACATCAAGGCACTAAGTACCTGAAAGAACTCCAGGGAATACCTGGAAAAGCCATCCATTCAGGAGAATATATGATGGAGAACACTCTTAAAAGACCATGTGCCATGGAAATAGACCTGTTAAAGGAAGGATTTACTGTACTCCAGGGGTGTGCTTTGAAGAAACTTCCACTGTATTCAATTACTATTGATTCATTAGGTACATGAACTGTACAGCTCTAATTAAAAACCTTTTTCTTTTCTTCTTAGAAACCAGCAGGGAACCTTAAATAGATTTACTCTGAACTGGAAAAAAAAAAAAAAGTGATAAAAAGATTAATTAGAAAAGTGCTAACCCAAATTCCCTGACCTTCTTTGTGTTGATGTCTAAGTAAGCATAGCCTCCCTGGCTCTCCCGGAGCTGAGGCAGCAGATGATGGACCTGTCTAAGCTCTTTGATTGCTTCTCTTCAGCACAAGCATTCCCATCTCTGCTGGGGAAAGATAGCAGTGCTGGAATCCCAGACAGGAAAGACAGATGCAGAAAAGGAGGACTGGGTTTTTTTGACTAACCAGGCTCCTGACGTGCTGACTTGGTGAGCCGCTCTCGGTGCAAGGCAAGGGCTGATGAAGCATGGTGCTGGGAATGGGGATGGGTTGGATAAGTTCTTTATCCTCTGGCCCCGTCCCACAGCATTTAAGAATTTATATTGTCCTCCAGATGTTGCAGCATCAGTCAAGGCTTTGCTGGCTGGACTGAATTGTCAGTGCTCTCCAAAGCACCTAGACAGACAGTCACTTCTAATTTCAGGCAGCAACCAGTAGGTTGGGTCACTCACCAAGCCAGTATTTAAAGAGATCTGTCAGCAAAGGGATGCACTGCTTTAGCACACACTCCTACAACCTCCTCGCTGACGGTTTTCATGCTGAGATGAAGCCATGTTCAGCCTGGTTCAGGGCTGGCATGGTTAGGGAAGGCACAACCCGTGTGCTCCACTCAACCCAATGTGACTGGCAGCTGACAAACGTTCAGCCCCTGGCCCAGCTACACTGCAGCAGGTCCATGCTCCAGTTCCCCCAGCCCTGTCCTGTCCTGCCCAGCCACCAAATAGATTTTAGAAAGACCTGTTAGTATTCAGTAGCAACAGGACCCTTGATCACTTACTCAGGATCTTTCTGTGGAATAGAAGATTCCACCTCCGATCCCCTTTACTCAGCCTATGAAGTTTTGCAGCATATACACCTGTATACAGTGAAAATAACCATAAGGACTTCCTAGCCTCACTTGACTTCAGATAGTAATTCCCAATACAGATCTTCAGTTCTGCTTAGTCTTTTTTTCAACGTTTCTTCCTGCTGTGTGATTTGTCAATGAATATCTTTCCTATGCCTGCTACATCCAGTGCTGTAACCATGACAAGCTGCAGCCTCACCAAATTCCTCAGCTTCCACTGGAGCCCAGAACAAACTGCAGGGACCTTGACACATTAATAAACTTTCACTGGCAGCTGCTGCCTTAATGAACTTTATCTGCAATTCAGACAGATACTGGTCTCCTATCAGTTTTTTCCACACGAAGATGTTTTACCTTGTCAAGTGAACAGAAAGAGGAAGACATTGCATCTGTAAATGTAACAAGAAAAGCATCAGGAGTCCTGTTACTTAAAACCAAGCTGGGCTGGGCAGAGGGTGATGTGTGGTAGAGACCAATCCAGCAGGGAACAGACTAAACCATCCACTGAACTCTGTTGCATCAGCGATTTACTGACTTGCACTTCACTTACCTACACCAATAAATAAGGCCCAGACCCCTGCCATTCCTCTGAAAGGCTTCAGCACTGCATTGCACAGCAATTTCACTTCCCCAGCACTACAAGAATGCTGTTTTCTTCATGCTGAGGATACTCCCAACCTAACGTAAAAGCTACGTGGGTGATAATTTAAATGACACCACAAACAGCACATGTGATTTTCAGATGCTGGGGAAAGAGGGCACACTTTTCAAAGGAGTTCTAAAGGCCAGGAATTTCATTTTCACACAGGTCATTTCCATAGCCTGCACAGCTTCAAGAGGAGCTGGCTAAATCACTGCACAATTATTTGAACACTTAGTGCTTGGCTTCATTCATTGCTTGCTGGAGTTATAGAGAAAAGTCTTCAAATTCCTCACGGTCCAAAGGATAAGTTTAATCTTAATGAATTTCATTGCTGCTAATTGCTGAAGTCAAAAGGAAGTCTGTCAAAGGCTGGTAATTCTCCAGCATCTTCTGAGTAAGTGCATATTATGAAATAAAATTTGGATCATCTGGAGGACGTTCTGTGAATGAGGAATATGCTCTGCAGAACGCCGAGGGGCAGAGCTACTCTGCTCTTTCCATCTTTGCACTTCACCTGGTGAAATGCATCACCTACACTGCTTGCAGACATCACTCTTTGTCTTTAAATGGTTATTCTGAAAGCCTGAACTGACCTAAATCTTTTAAATCTACACATCTTCTCAATAGATTTCACATGGAGCTTACAACCATCCCTTTATGTTTTATTCTTGACTGTGCATCTAACCTGTCTGACAAGAAATAGAGAACCACCCAAAGGGAATGGTTGTTGCTCACTGTCCAGGAGGAAAATCCAGAAAATACTTCATTTTATTAATGTGTTTAATCCTGTCAAAAGAAATGTGTCCTTTGAGGTTATTTCCATGCCTAAAGCTGATCTTAAGCACATGCCAGTGGGTTGACAGATGACGTTAAAGATGAGATTAGGAGGAGTTTCTTCAGAAACTGCCACCTGAATTCCTGTCCCAAATCTGAAAGGTCCTGTAAGTGTGAGCTGTTGGGCTGATGTAACCAAATACGTAGAATTTCCCACAACTCTGACTCTCCTTGCACAATGATGACTTTCAGTATGACAAAGGGGAATGAAAAAGTTAAACTGCTGTGCATCTTCTGGGTCTCGGGAAAGGCTGCACTGTCCTCTGTACCTTGGAATGAAACTCAAAGCCAGTTATTCACTGCATCAGCAGCTCTGTTCTCCCTGATCATTGTAATTGTGCATTGTGCTCAGAAGCATACACGGGCTCTCTTCAGTATATTATTTTTTACTGGCAATATTTTCCAGATAAAAAGCACAGATTGCTATGAGAATAAGTGCCACTTTTTGTAGCAATAAAAGCCCCTAATTTTTGCATCTCTCAGAATTGCCAGGGCTTGGCGATTTTGACTCTCTGACTTCCCAGCACATTCCAAACAAGTCCTTCACTGATCCCATTTTCTGCAGTCCCTAAAAATCAAACACTGGTAGCGAGGCCCATTTTAAAAAGCACGGTGTTTCTCCACAAATCAATCCAATATCTACAGAACCGTGCAAGAACACTCAGAGGTACCCAGGTTCCCTCAAGAAATCTGTGTTCCTAAAACCTCAGACAGCATCACAAGAAATAATGCAGTAGACAGTCCCCAGTCCTGCAGGAAACAGTGACCTGCCTCGTCAGAGAATGGACTTGATGTACTAGGACCTATAAAGTAAATACTCATAGGGTTAAAAGTTGAGCATCATGCAAAGAAGGAGTAAACAAAAATAAGTGTACTCAGCAGGACCAAGACAAATTTCATACCCTGCATGATCCAGGGAAAATTAATTGAAAGTTAATTTGTTTATAGGTGTGTATGTGTATCTATCTGTGTGTCTGTGTGGGGCCAGCCATGCCTCTCCCCTTTCCTCCACTTCTGATTGTTCCTCTCAGAGACTTTTCATTGCATACAACGGTTGAACTGTACTCAGATCCTTGATAAATGCCACCTATTGTACTTCCACAGGCTGCCTGTGTATTTTTCAGGAATGCCAATGCCAGCAGGTAACATCAAAGGGAAACTAAGGCACTTTGGTGGATCACAGAATCACAGCGTTAGGCGCTGGAAGGGACCTCTGACATCAAGTCCAACCCCACTGCCAGAGCAGGACAGAACTAGGGCAGATCACTCAGGAATGCATCCAGACAGGGCTGGAAAGTCTCCAGAGGAGACTCCACAGCCTCTCTGGGGAGTCTGTTCCAGTGCTCTACAACCCTTACAGTAAAGAAGTTCTTCCTGCTGTTGAGGTGGAGCTTCCTGTACTCGAACTTGGCTGTTTCATCTGCAAACTTCTCCCATAAACCAACTACAAAACAAATGGACAAAGTACAGTCTTTGTGGTTGGGATTTTTGTCATTTCCTTTTACCATAAACTGGAGTACATCAAACACAAGTCCTGCAAGCAGATACAGACCACCTGGTGTCAGAAAGAAGGCAGGTCCAAGCGTGCAGAAATAGTGTGTGCTTTCAACAACAGAGCCAGGCGCAGGCAGCGCAGCGTGCACATCCTGCACAAGAAACTTGCACCAGCACATCCACCACCTCAGAGTGCTGCCCACACCTGCCCTTGGCAGCTGACCTGCCTGATAAAACTGTATATGAGGACAAACTTTTAAACAGCTTGTCTGCTTTGACACAGGACAACTGGCAAACCTGGCAAAAAAGCATCAGATTTTCTAAATGACAGATGTTGGCTGCACCACATTCTTGCACAAGAACTCACTTAGCTAGGAGTAGGAATTAAGTGCACAGATGAAGGACACTTATCTCTGTTTCCAAAAAGCAGGAATAGCAACTAAAGAATCAAAAGGATCTGCTTTTGAAGAACACAGATTGTTTGCTTATATATATTTGCAGTTGCCTTTGGCCTCTGCCAGTACATCAGCCACAGCAGATATGTTTTCAGCTTCACTAGCCAAGTCACACAAAGGACAGCACATCTCTCTCACTCATGTTCAGCCTTCCAGTCACCAGTAAACTTTTGCCTCCTCAGTCTGCAGCAGAACATAACTGCAATAGCAGGAGGTAGACGTCTCATAGTAGTCAAAGGAAAATGAAAAGTGTGTGAGAAGAATGTGAAGCAGACCAGTTAAACACAGACTTCACTCGGAATACGAGGAAACTGCTCTGAGGTCTGCTAAAGATCTAAAAAGCTTTAACTCCATTTTATACTACAGAGCAGAGCACAGGAATATCAGTTTTTATCCGTGATCCTGCCTTTTCTTTTGTCTCAACACAAGTTGAGGTGTTCTCCTCTGACTCCTTTTTCTCAGCCATTGTTGACTGGATTGCAGTTATGGGAAGCCCAATGGAAATGTCAGTGTTACCTCATCTGCACTGGAAGTGCCACCAAATGACTCCATTTTAACATCCACGGTCCTGAGCCGGGCAGTAGCAAAGTTCCCTCTGTACTGACATTGCCTTTTAGTAGTAATCTCGTAACTCCTCAGGAACATAAGTTCTGAGAAAGCTGTGGAGAGAAAAAATGACTGTATGGATGTCACAGGGAACCAGTAATGGTGTCTTGTTTTAAACCTGGGGTTGCAGAAGAACTGTGGACATGTTCCCAGTAGCTATGCTCTCGATGCAGTAAGCTTTTCTTTCTGGGAAACTGGAAGGTATTAATTCTGTATTTGCATTTGCCAGTCTGGAGATGCTTGGCAAGCTATCTTTATTCCTCACCACTGTTTCAGATGCAGCCCAGGTTCACTTGAAATTTAATTAGGATTCTGGAATCATTAAGCTGCTGCCACAGGCAGTGATTAGAGAGTGGTGCAGAATCAGCCTTTGAGAGTGTCTCTCTCTAATTGTGATTAGAAAGGGATGACTGTGTTCCTAAAATGAATGCCCTGGAAACCAAAGGCAGACGATGCAAGTCTGTCCTCTGGTTTCCCAGCAGCCACAGGTAGTTAACTGAATACCTAGCAGCATTCCTGATGACAGTACTCCCAGCACAGGACAGCCTGCCTGGTTCAAGACTCTGTTTCCAGCTCAGACTCAGGACTATGCTCAAATCCCGTGAAGCCCTTCTCAGAACTCTCCTTTAACAATCTATAAAGTGACACTCACCTATGTCACTTTGATAGAGTCCACCCTGCCCTGCTCATCAGCCCCAGTAGGTGTGCTGGGCATGGAGGAAATGAGGGGTTCCAATCCCCAATCTGCCAAACCCAGGGGAAATCCAAGTGCAATTCAATTACTGAAAGCAAACTGGGTCACCTATCACCTGCAACTTGATGGGATTGTCTGACAGGGCACTGGAAATATCTGTCTATCCAAAGCATCACAGAGTTAAGATTTTCTAGAGGACAGTGAAATACTTGCTCCTGAGCATTTCACAGAGGGTTGGCTTGAGAGGATCTTCCTTCTTAATGAATTCAAACTTCACAACTTGCCTCAACAGAAGGATAACATGTAAAGACTCAAAGAGAGCAAGTAGCAAAAGAGGTTGTCTGAAATAACTTAGATAAGTGCCATTCTTTAATTAATTTTCAAGGTCCATTGAGTATAATAAATATACTTAAATTATATATAATTCAAACAGCAAACCTGTGCATAAGAGTACAAACTCTTTTAAAATATCTATTTGAGCAATATCAAGGGTCTGCTATAAACCTCATTGTGAAAAGTAAATAATGGCAAAGGGAGGACCTTGGTGCTGCTCCTCACTGACATCCACATTCAGTTTTGCCATGTTTCAGGACTGGGAATTTAAGAAGAAAAACTTACTGTGGGAAGAGAGTAAGATGTAAGATTCTAGCCACGGCTACAACTTGCAGTGTAAACCAAACCAACAGATGCTTTGTTTCACTGTAGTTTACAAGTTCTTTGTAAACACATCTTCAGAAATTTCCATCTCTGAAATGTCCAATACAACAAAGAAAACCAGACTCTTAAGTGCACTGGTAAATGCTGCTGGTACCCACATTTTAAAGGAGGAAAGTTGTTACCTAGAGGTAGAGCATTTCTGAGAACATGGGTGGACTCTGCTCGCTGGACAGGTAGAGTCTAATGAAGAGAGGTCCAAGGTCCAAGACTCTTGCAGCTGTGGTTTGAAAAGACAGTTACAACACAATAATCTTGATTTATTTCGTTCAGCTCTTCTACCAGCAAGAACAGGTGGTTGCAGATGTAGAAATGAGGGCCAGGCCACTGCAGCCTCCCCACCTCCAGCAACTTCCATCACTACTCTGAGCAGAGAAAGCTTTTATTCTTCCTAATGAATTGTTGGAAAATTTTCCAAAGCAGCCCAAACCAGACCAAAGCCACCTGCACATTTTCTCTTACCCTCAGAATAATTTGGTAGCACTGAAGACAGAGGAACTGTGGTCTCCACCTGTTCCCCAAGCTACCTACGGGGAGACTGTGCCACCAGAGCAGCATGTGAACTGAAAATCAATCATAAGAACTTGCTCAGGAATTTGCCTGGATTGTGAAACCAGTGGGAAATGTTGCTCTGGAGAGATACTCTGACAAGGACAATCACTTAGGAAAAAACCAACAGAATTTTCTAGGGGAAATGTAATTTTCTGCTAGGAAAAAGAGATGCAATTTTCTGTCAGGAAAATAAAAATGATAGTTTTGTGATTGCCCACCTGGCAGGACCCTATCCATTAAACTCACTTTTCACAGGAATAAAGCAAATAGCTAAGAACAATCCCTCAGGAAGCTGCTACCTGCTGCAAATTCTGTGTCTCCCCCACAGATACTGATTAAGGCCCTAGGTTTTCTCCCATGTTTTCCTGCTTTTCTAAGTTGTTTTAATTATTCTTACTTTTGTTTCTGATAAAAATTTGCCAAATGCCCAAGTAACATTTAATACAATCATGAAATCCAGGCTGGCTCAGTACAGCAACACCTTGCAGGAGAACAGCTGTAGGAAAGGATCTGCTCTTGCAGAAAACATGGTGAACTGGTTTTGACTGAATGTCTTCCAGGGTCTGCCCAGAAGCCTCTGGTTACTGGGTGATATTCAGACCACATTGTTTCCACCCATGTGGATTTGCACCACTGTGAAAGGTTAATTTTCATGGAAATTGCATGGAAAATGGAATGCCACCTCCAGAGGCAAGGAGGAGGTAAGGAAAATGCAGATCAATGGTATCAGCTGAGATGAAATGAAGGGCAGAAATTAATTAGGATGTTGCAGGTCATAGAAACGCCCTGAAGATCACAAGACTCTGCAGAAATTCTCTTCTACACCACCATCAAGGTCCAGATGCTTATTCCCATAATTTACCTTCTTCCAAGAGCAACTCCCAGTTTCCTGAGTGTTTGGTTTTCATTCCCTTGGACACGTTTGTGAGGGGGGTGCTACATAACTTACAGAGTGCAGTAGAATGCAGCACATTTTCTGTTTCTTCTACGGTGATGGAAAAGGAAGAACTGGGAGTAAGGGAATTAAGAGGTAGCAAATGGCAAACATCTGCAAGAAAAGTGCTGATTTGTGGCTCTACAACCTCTTAGTAAGCCTGATGGCTCATTAGCAAACAGCAGGGGGAGATGCCAAAGCAGCTTTAACCCTGCAGTGACCAGCACCTGTATCTAGTGCTGTCGGGAGGATTTCAGGGACAGGGAGGGTATTCCAGGGCTGTGTCGTGTAGTTTAAAGTTAAGGCTGCCAGTACTGGATCATGGATCTCCACTGCAAATTCCAGCCTGCAAACAGCCCTGACAAGCGTGGAGCCTGAGAGATGAGGCAGCAGATTATTTTTAAAGGAGTAGTAAATCTGTTGCTTTTTAGCAGCATTTTGCTGTCCTTTGCTCTTACCCCTCCTTTTATGACCTCTTCCCACCTCTTCCCATGTTCCAGGGTTTGGACAATGCCCAAATTGCTCCCTTTTCACTTCTCAAGGCACCAGATGTTCTCTTGTCACCGGTGCCTTTACCTTTCTCTGTAACACTGAGCTATGAGGAATGCTCTGTTATTCTTGTGCCCAAGGCAGAGACTTATTTTTAGCTTTGTAAATGTACTGCATGCCACGGCCAAATTTCCAGATGCTCTTTGCTCTCACTTTAGCCTCATTTGTGGGTGAATGAGCATATCTGAAAATCAGGCCCACCCAGGCTCATACAAATGCTCTGTACCAGGGCATCTGCCATGCACCAAGTAATGAGGGCAGAGATCTACTGCCCTCCTTCACCTTGAGACCATCAGCTTTGTAGACTGCCCGTGAAAGGAGGCCTTTGAGAAGACCTGGGGTTGGTATCTCCAGGACCACCTCTGTAAGTCTCAGCTGACTCTTCACACCACTGTCACCACCCGTTTTCTTAACATCACACATAGCTGAGACCATCACAGGCATTTGTTGGTCATCTTTTTCAGGCTTTCTTCCCCAGGAGGGTGCCTCTTTTATCTGCCCAACCATCTCTGCCCTCTCGCTTGTGGCCACGGTCTGCTTTTAGGAGACCTCTACTTTATTCTTCTCCCAAAGGTCCTTCTTCACTTCAGGCCAGAGCCTGCCTTGCCCTGTCTGGAAGGTCTACATCAGTGGGCAGGTCCAAGGTCCACTGGCAGCACTACAAGCACTAATACAGGCTTCCAAATCTCTCACTGCAACATTCCCCCACGTCCCAAAAACCTGGTGAGGGTCCTCCTTGTAAGGAAAAGAAATCTGCCTTTGCACTTGCCCAAGGCCACGTTCACATGAAAAGAGCTGTGGAGTGAGGGACGATGGCAGTAATTTATAATTCCAACCCTTTGCTCATGATGATGGGGTATGACATAGGATCCAGCACAGACAAGCAAGTGCTGAGTAGATCCTGAGTCAGGGTTGTAATTTCCCACCAGCTGGCAAGGACACCCCACCGACGGCTGAATATGCGTTCTCTCATGCTGACAGCTTTGGGCTTAAGGTTAATATTATATTTTAAAGTATACTTAATGTTGTATCAATATAATGCAGCTCCTTCACTTTGCTGGAGGCATCTGTCTGGGGTATAAAAGGCTTGGAAAATCTGGCACCATCAGCAGCAGTGCTGTTCTCTTCCTTTATCTGGAAGCAGTGACACCATTTCCAAGAACCTTGATACAAACTGCCCAGTATAGATAGGCAAGCAGGAAAAAAAAATGCATACGTCTGTCTTCTTGCTCTGGCTGTGATAATGTCTGCACTGCATCTGGACATGATTCCATTGTGTGTTTTATAGGCTTCTTGCCTTGAAGCCTGAAGGACAGAGCTCCCTCTGCACACACTACCCTGCAATCGCTCTCAGTCTTCCTCCTAATCAAATTCCAAAATCAGAAAAAAAAAAGTCCTGATCACATGTAGCTGGTCTTGCCCATGGTCACTGGAAATCACTGAATGGGTCTGTCGGGGTTCAAGCCCCACACAGCCACTGGCTCACTCCCACTCTCTGCTGGTGGGGTGGGGAGGAGAAAATGCAACAACGGGCCCAGTGGTGGAGATGAAGGACAGGGAGGACTCACGCACCAGTTATGGTCCTGGGAGAAAGACAGACTTGACTTGGGGCAACAAAATCAAATTCATTTTGTGGTGGAGCCCTGGAACAGATTGCCCAGGGTGGTGGTTGAGGCCCTGGAGATACTCAGGGGGAGGCTCGACAAGGCTCTGAGCTCCAGTTGAGGATGTCCCTGCTCACTGCAGGGGGTTGGACTGGATGACCTTTAGATCTCCCTTCCAGCCCAAGTTACTCTATGATTCTGAATCTAATTTAAACAAAACCACCACGGATTTACTAATCGAACCACAGTAGGACAGTGGCAAGTTCAACCAGATCTTAAATAAATACACACACATCCCTTCCCCCCCTCACTCCGCCCCCTCTTCCCTGGCCCAGCTCTGCTACCTGCTCCCCAGCAGCAGGGCAGGGAATCACAGAATCATAGAATGGTTTAGGCTGAAAGGAACCTACAGAGGTCATCTAGTCCAACCTCCCTGCACAAGCAGGGACATCTCTACCTAGGGCAGGGTGCTCAGAGCCCCATCCAGCCTGACCTTGAATGGCTCCAGAGATGGGGCCTCCACCACCTCTCTGGGGAGCCCATTCCAATGTCTGTCACCCTCAAGGGGATGACAGACACAGAGAATGGGGCTTGCAGTCAGTCAGTCCTCCTCTGTTCCATGTAGTTTCTGCCTCTCCTTGCTCCTCAGGGGGAAATCTCCTCACAGTCCTCCCCTGCAGTAACACGGCATCCCTCCTGCAGGAGACAGGCCTCCATGAGCTCCCCTACCAGCATGGGCCTGTCCTGAGGCCTGCAGTCCTCCCAGAGACAGACCGCTCTAGCATGGGCTTCCCTCAGGTTCCCGGTCTGCTTTGGGAGCAGTCTCCTGCTCCAGCGTGGGGTCCTCCAGGGGCTGCAGACAGGGTTCTGACCGACTGTTGGTCTCTGTGGGCTGCGGGGGCTCAGCCTGCCACCTTACCATGGGTAAGGAGAATGGTTGCTCCAGCGTGCCTCCTTCCCTCCTTCCTCGCTGCCCTGGGGGTCCCCATGGTTGTCTCTCTCACATCCCACTCCTCTCCAAACAGAAGAGCTCCCAAAACATAAGATCCTACCCACCAGGTTTTCCTCTCTTAAGTTATCATAGAGGCACTAATTGGCTCAGCCTTGACCAGCAGTGGGCCCAACTTCAAGCCAGGGGAGCTTCTCAAAGCTTCTTACAAGGAGGTTACACCAGTAGCTCCTTCCCCTGCTACCAGAACCCCACCAGGTACAAACCCAACACAATGTCCTTATCCATTCCTGATGGGGGCTGAAAACCCACGATATCCACCCCCCAGATGACATTGCTCTGAACGCCACGGCTGGAAAGGACAGATTCCCTGCTCTCCCATGTTCACCCCCTGGTCAGAGGGGTACAGATGGATGCACCAAGGTTAAAAACAGTGAGGATACAGACAAGGCAAATTAGCACATTTGGCACTTCATGGATTGGATTCTCATTTACCCACCAGCAAGCCATCTGGGTTAGGACATCACTCCCTGTCTTTCCCTCGGGATAGGAGACTCCTCTGTCCTTTTCTATTTTTACATCTCACTCGGCTCTTGTTTTTGACTAGGAGCTTCTCTGGATTTTAACCTTAAATTCAAGGAGCTGTAATTTTATTTATTTTTAAATGGAAGTGTCTAGGTGTGATAACAGATGCTTTTCCTTGAGAAAACACATCCCCTAACCTCCATACCACATAATCTAAAGGCTTACAGAGTTGTCCTGCCCTTTGATTTCCTGTTTGCACTTCCTCTGATAACTTGTGTGATTAGGCTCAGCTTGAATCTAAAGAAGTAAGGTGCTACTTAAAAGCCTTGCTTTCCCTCCCCACGAAAAACTATTTCTTGCACCTCAGAGGCTCTTACAACCTCTAGTTCAAAATACTTCCTACAGATCCTTGCCATTTTAGCAATAGAACAAGAGGTGATGGCCTGAATATTCACGTTGGCTGTAGGTGTTACAGCCTTGCTGCTGCCTCCTAGAAAAAGAGGAGGGTCTCAAGAAATGGTTGCAGTCCAGTTAAGAAGTGGTAGTGGTCTGTCGTGTGCTCTGATACCTGATTCAAACACTACCTGCTCATCAGCTGTGTGTGATAGCTTGGCATCCTTGGCACATAAAGATTTGGATGCTCTTTAGATAGCAGACACCTCCTTTACTAGGCATGGCACACAGTGCATCAGTCAGTAAATATTTCTTTGTGCAATCAAACTCAGGAAGTAGCTTGGCTTTGCTATTCATATTTTGGGTAGCACACAGCATCATTTATCATCACCTGCATTCATGGTCACATATCAGACAACTGCTTCACAGCTCTGAACACCTCAATATGCACCTAAAGACAGCAGCAGCTGTCTTGTTACTGTTCCCCTGGCATCTCAGAGATGTTTATTCATGGGCCTGTCGTCTGAGCGCTCTGGCCCTGCTCTCAAGTCAGTAGATCTAAGCTTGTGTCATCAGTTGGATTTCTCACTGTCATTGGAGAATAATCATTTGTATTTCCACCCATTTTCACTAAGCCTTGATCAGAACTAAAGTCACTGCCTAGAGCTGTCACAGCTTTCATGCCTTAGCTTTTTTCCATCGTGGAAACAAACAATACAGAGCCATCACACTGCTGTGTAAGAGCAGCTCTCTGGGACCCTCTGCATGCCCCCTGCTCATGACTGTGGCATTTCGACCACATCTGCAAACCTCTGTCTCTTTGGCCCTTTCCTTCTCTGCTCCTCATCTCACACTTCCAACGCACTCTCCTTTAGTTCCATGCCACAACCTGTTTCTTACTGCTGCTCCACTGCAATCAAAAGCTGACGTTGCTAATCCTCTCCTGCTCCTTGCTCAAGGAACAACTTAGCTCCGAAGATTCAATGAAAGATTAAGCTATGGACATAAGAAATAGCTACTGCAACTGTTGCACAAAGCCAAAGATCAGGTTCAGGCAACCTCAGGCAGTCAGTAATTGGTCTGGGGCAATTTTCTATCCAGATGAAGTTTACTGCCCAGCTGCTCTGCTTCTCAGGTACAGAAAGCTGCCGTGATGCTAGAGGAGGGCCCCTACCCCAGGCAGTAACCACAGCATGCTGGAAACAGACCCCTGAACAAAGCACCACGAGCTGGCACTGATGGGACTGCAGCAGCACAGATCTAGAGCTGATGGGCCCCAGGATTTCCCCCAGACATTTCTCCTCAGACACAGATGCTTTTGGAGGGAGTTGTTCAGCTTTGGCAATCTTTTCAGCCTCAGTCTCCTCTTGGGAGTTGACAGTCAGAAAGCAATACAAAAAATACACTCCCTCCCACAGTATTAACCAGGGAGCCACACTTCTCCATAGCTTAATTTCTAGGAAATACTTCACAGCATTACAGGAATTTTCAGTTTCTGATGCTATAATTCAATTCTCCCACATTCTGTCTCCTTTTTCAAGCAGGGCTGCTGGGAAAGATAAAAAATACAGGTATATTCTATTCCTAAGAGCTTTCTTCCAGGCATGCCTATATCATTTCATATGAAAAGAATAATAAGAAGGTTTTTAAGTATTCAGATGCACCCTGGACTGTTCAGATTTCTAACACTGATAGCATGTCACACTTCTGCACCAAAAAACTTCTGCTACCTTCTCACTGCACCCCTCCCAGCAGTTAGGTGACCAGGGAGCTGGGAGGCAGTGTAGCAAAGAAATCACAAACTGATCACACACAGCTTCAGTTTGGTGCCCTCCTCTCCCTCTATCACTGGGAGGCTTGGATGTGCATCAGCAGATCTCAGTTCCTGCAGAAATGGTTTCCTGGTCCTGACTACCACAAGCCTACATCACATGAGGGATACTTTTCCCTTTTCTTCTCTCTCTCTTCCTTGGTTTTTTGGGGTTATTTTTTCCTTTTGTGTGTGTTTTTTAGTTTAAATAAGAGCAGAGAAGCAGTTGAAACTGCCCTAAAAAGGTGGGGTTAATGAAAATCATGCAGATGGTGAATGTCAGAAGAAGGGGTGAAGGATTTGCATGCATCTTAGTGGAGCCACTGCATACATTTCCATAACAGTAAGTGATGAATAATAAAACATACAGGTTTTATGGTTTTATCATGTCATCATCTCTGATTTAATATTCTTTTTGGTGTATTTTTTTTTTTCCTCCTTGTCCACATTGCTCCTTCCTTCATTGTTTAGTTCAAATGATAAGCCTTTCTCCACCTCTGGGAGTTTTATTTATACCATTTTCCCTTCCTGATGCAAAACAGGAATATGCATTAAGAAGCCATCCCAGAGGTGATTAGAGTCATTCATATGTAAAGCAAATAGAGTGATATCTGGGGAGGAGGGAGGACTACTAAGAGCTTATCATTGTTCAAGAACCTCTCCTTTTCATCTTTTTTTTTTTCCCCACCATTACACCCCACAAAAGAAAACTCAAACAGAAATTGAGGGGCAGCTGAAGTGCACTTTGCTGTCACCTAACCACAGAGGCACCCAAATTTCCTTCAGTGAAAATATAAGCAGAAAATTGAGAATAATATGCCAGAAATTTAGTTTCTTCCCCCATTCAAAGTTGAAAATTCCCATTGGGATTGGAATTTCACCCCAGATGGCTTGGCCAACAAACATATGCCCGTAGTGTGAACCTCACTCTATATATCTGGCACCTTGACATTTAGCAAACTTATAAAATGTTATTAAAAGAGACACAGATGAGCCTTACTAATACCAATGCACCTCTTTTCTGTCACTGGTCTCCTGGATTATCTGGCAGGCTGGAAGGCTGTATGTAAAATACTTACATTTATACAGTGCTGCAACTCACCCAAGCCAGCCCCGGGGGGAAAAAAATGCTATTGGGAACTGAGGCCCACAGTGGGAGGCAGGAGAACTGAGAAAACACACATAACAGAGCAAATATTTATTGGCAACTCATTACATTCTCTGGTAGAGATGAGGCTGAACCAGACTGGTCAGCAGGGGAAGGTAGTAATGGGGAATTGATCCAAAGCAGAGAAGAGTCCCTCAGGTACTCTGCCTAAGTGCCTGAGCCACCCTGCAACCAGGTTCCAAAGCAGTGAATATTCATTGCAGTGAATCCCATCCATCTTGATTGTATGCACAAGTGCAACTGCAAAGTGTTCTACAGGCAATTTCTGGAAGTAATTTTTATTGTCATTTCCATTTCGACTGCAAATAGAAACTTGCTCTGAATGTTTTCATAGTAGTCTCCCACTTGAGCTGTTATCATGAAATATGTTTTCTGTCCTCAGTATTGAGGACAGCATAGAACAGATGGGATGGGCAATGTAAAATTATTTAGGGAATGGATCCTATTACCAAATGGTTGACAGTGTTAAAAATGAGGAGAAAGGGTGACAAGAATATTGTACAAAAAGGATGCAGAGGAAAGTGGATTACTTCTAATGAGATTTATTCACTGGGTTTTGGTTGCTTGGGGGATTTTTTTTGTGTGTTTAGAATTGAGACTTAAAAGACCTTTAAAAATAAGACAATAAATTTTAATTATAGAGATTGTTTTTCCTAGGGTTCTGTAGAACGTAGGGGGGTATCAAAGGGAAGTATGCAAAGATTGCTCTGTACAACACTCTGTAGTTGCTGATGCATGTGCTGTCAGTCATGAGAGGTTTTGTCCCTCCAAACAGGAGTGCTTCTCCAGCACATGCTGGAATCCAAAATAGGCTCCTGCTGTGGCCTGTTCCAGGCACGCACCGATGGTTACAAGATGCACCTTGTACCTTGCACTGGCACAAAACTGGACTTGATAGAATGGTTCAGTACAAATTCTTCTGAATCAGAAGACAGACTGCAGAAAAAGCATAGAAAAGCCTTACAGGTTTAAAAGATAATGGCCTATCACACTGTATTCTAACCAAAGGTCACCATCCTCAGTGAGAACTAATAAACCAGAAAGATGTTACTGCAATCAGCAGAAAAAGAAACCTCTCTTCCCTCACTTCACAGGCACTTTTCCCCTGTAAAATCAAATGCTACTGAAGCAACCAAACTTTCCAAATAAACTGGAAGCTCACCTTTGCTTTCATTGATACAAGAATATTATTTCAATGGCAAAATTAAAGCAGTTGTGTATTGTCCCCCATAGAATAGAAAATTGATGCCCCCAGAAAGGCTAAGGAAGAATTTTCTACTCAATGCAATCACATCTGATAGGTTTGTTGGGAAATTTCATATTGGGTATGATAAAGAAGGTTATTTTTGTTATCTGCCATCTCTTGCTCCATCAGGAAGAGTGAACAAAGGACATGAAAAATATCCCACAGCCCACCAGCACTAGCAAGAGTTACAGGTTTTAAAATAGAAAATTAAACTACTCTAAAGTTAAAGATTTTCACCCCAGATAAAGCTTCTACTTTGTTATTAATAGTTCTGGAGAAACACATTCAAGATTTTCTGGTAATCCACACTTCCCATTTACTGATACTGAAAAATTACCACAGGGTTGTCCTCTGGGATGCTCATTTACTTCTACTGCACGTCTGTTTATCAGCCCATGGGAGAAACCACAGAATTGTCACAGCTGGAGAAGAGCTCTGAGACCACTGAGTCCAACCATCAACCCCAAAAACCACCACAAAACCCCACACCACCTCACCATCCCTCTTGAGCTGTGGCCTCACCAGTGCTATGATCCCTCCCCTTCTCCTGCTGGCCCCCGTTTCTGATCCAGGCCAGGGTGCCACGGGCCTTCTTGGCCACCTGGGCACACTGCTGGCTCATCTTCCGCTGGGTGTCCACCAGCTGGTGGGGGTCCAAACCCAGCTCCTTTTCTGCCAGCCACTCCTCTGCCAGCCTGGAATGCTGCCAGGGGTTGTGGTGACCAAAATGCAGGACCTGGAACTTGGCCCTGTTAAACCTCATACAATTGGCCTTGGCCCATCAGTTCAATCTGTCCAGACCCATCTGCAGAGCCTCCTCAAGCAGAAAGGTAAAGATAACCATCTTCACAAGAATGAGGAATACTCAGGGATGAAGGGGTCTGGGCAGGAGTCTCAGGGGAGAAGAGAGCAAGAGAAATCATTCCTGAAAGACCTTGGGGGGGAAGCAAGATCCTGAGAATGGCACAATGACTTGAAGAGCAACAAGGCTAATTTACTGATGGCCTAGTAATTGTCAGACTTGAGTGAAAGCCACAGAAAGCCTTTAAAATCTCTATAAAAGGGCCCTGTTTTAAAGAGGCTGTCATTGCTGAAAAGGAAAATAATAGACTAATGGGACTAATTCTAAACCCAGCAAGTCTGGGAAGAGCAGAAAGGGAAAGCAATCATGTCAGATGAAAGAGAACTTGGAAGGCAAGAATATTCTGCTGGGTACCATCAAGTCAATTGTGGACTAATGCACATCTCTTATTGCTGTCACTAATTTAAGCAGGCTGGATATTCCATCACTATTATGATGTTATCTTTTTAGCAGAAGGTCTAGCACATGGGCACTGAAACCTTACCCTTTCTCCTGTCTGTGGAGATACTGCACACCCCTGCTTCTGGTAGGTAACATTGCACTTTAGTAGCCAGCATGCTTCCTAGTAGCTAAGGATTGAAGGATACAGCTGAGCAAAGAGAGCAGCAGATGCTTTGGCTGGGTGGCAACCCCTAGCCAAGGAGTAGGGATACATCCCAGCACAGTAGAGAGTCACGTGCTCCCTCTCCCAGAGCATCCCAGCACGGATGGAGGGCTGAGCCAGGGCTGTGGTCACCAGGGAGCAGGATGGAGGGCTGAGCCAGGGCTGTGGTCACCAGGGAGCAGTTCTTTTTCTGCTTCTCACAAACCTGTACGAGGAAAACAACAGAAGTGTCTGTGGGGCTTTGCTTTTCTGGTGCCCTCTGTGATGCATAAATAAATAATAGATAAATAATAATATATCAATAAATAATCATACATAATTAATTAATTAATGGCAAAGCAGAGTTGTTAGCAGGAAACCTAGTCAGAATTCTGTTAACTCCATTCTCTGTTCTACAGGTTTCTTAAAGAATCATACAGGAGTTTGGGTTGGAAGGAATTTAGGTCACCTAGGCAGACCTCCCAGAGCAGGGCCAGCTTCCAGTTTAATGAGGTTGCTCAAGGCTGTGCCCAAGAAAGTTTCAAGTGTCTCCAAGGATGGCAACTCACCAAATTTCCTAGGTTCAAGTGTTTCCCATCCTCACTGTGCAGAAATATTTTCTTTATAGCTATCTGGAAGATTTAATGTTTCTATACTGAAAGTAAAAATTGTTAAGTGTGGTCTTCTCAGCCTGACAAATAAATATATTTAAATAAACAAGTGCCCAGCTCTTTGCTAGAGCTTGCAGTGTAACCTGGAATATAATAATGAATTTTTATTACCATAAGCCTTGCAAAAAAATAAATATATATCTCCATAATAATTCAAGCACTCTTAGGATTTCTAAGTTATTCCTCTCCAAATTTGAACAGAGAGGACAGATCACAGCTTTTCCTCCTGCTTTTCAACTAAAAAACTGAAGAAAAAGTCCTTTGGATCCTTCCAAAAGGGGCATTTTGATGCACCCTGTTGCAGCTCTGTCTCCTAGAGAGGACACACACTGCACTTCATCAGCACTTGCCAAACACTCACATAGATTCACATTAAGAGCTAGAAATTATTACAGTTATTTTCCTGTGTATCCCAGTATCTTAAAAGACACAGCCTGCTCCAGGCTGTGCAACACAGAACAGCACAGGAGCTTCTGGCAAGTTTAAGCAATAGTATAGAACCCTCATCTTTTTTTTTTTTATAGCTGGGTCTGCTGAAATGATGGTCCCATTTTCAAACTTAGGTTCCTCATGTTGAACTACCCTGAAGTCATTTTTCTTCCTCCTTAGGGAGCTCAGTGGATTAATTGACCTTATTTCTTTGATAAGTGGGTCCTACCCTTCCAGCTGTTGATGTTTTCACCACTTGATGTTTCTTCAAGGACATTTACATAATAGTTGCCTTGAATTGTGCTTATTACTCCGGGAGCTGAAGCAGGGCACGCCATGGTAACAGGCTCACAACTGCTTCTGCAGTCTCTGCCAGCACCACAGCCATCACTGCTGTGGGAGTGGGATCAACACACCCACCAACAAACCGGGGGGAGAAGCAGGGAAATGCTGCTGTAAACACAAATCACGGTCTGCCATCCTAAATTCAAAACCACCTCAGACAAAACACCAACTGAAACAAATATTTGTGTTTTCCCGTGCTGAATTTCCACAGTATCTGCAGGAGGTTTCAAATGACCTCCAAATTTCAAAGCACTACCCAGGGGGAAGCCCTGGGTGGCTTTGAAGCAAAGACCTTCAGACATGAACCCCAGGGCATCCCAAACCTGAGTGAAGCTCTGAGGAAAGGTGACTGATGTTAGCACGAAGAGCCCATGTTAGGCAGGAGTTCTGTTTCAGAACCCACTCTGAGCACTTCACAACATCAGGACCACAATGCTCTCACCTAAAATACCACTGTAAAAGTGTCATCCTTGGTATAAATCCTGTATTAATACTGATAAACAGGATAGCAATTGGAGGAAACTATGGAAATATGTCTGCTACCTGCAGACATAAAAAACTACAGTTAAAAAACTCCTGAGAAACCAGTGGGCTGCTGAGTGTGACAACTGTTTCCAGTTCAGTAAGATGAGGGAAACAAACACAGGATACCTGTGAAAGCTAAGCTGAGTGTCCACCTTGGGATGTTCAGCCACTAGTTTTTTGGGATGCTGCTGCCAAAATCCTTCTAGGCCAGAATTCTTCAGAGACAAGTTTTGCAAGCCTTGGCCAAGGAGGTTGTTACCTCCTGGGGATCAAATCGAGCCCTGAGAGCCAGTAAGTGTGCTGACCAAGTGGTAATTGTCCTCATCAGTGCAGTGGGAGCAGACCTCCAGAGCATGCTGAGGTGGAGTTTTCCATTAGCCTCCTCTGGGCTGCAGTTTTACAACGTGACAATTACTCAAAGAATAAAAATCCCAGGTTTAGGCTGTGCCACAGGTTTTGACATTTGATGAATTCATGATATGTTTTATTACATGTTCCTGCTCAGGTGTTAATGTTCAAAAGCCCACAAATGCAACAAAAGACAATAAAACTTATGATTGAAGGTATTAATTAGGCCATTAAACTGTCACACGAGATTTGTTTGTCCTTTGTAAATGAGTAGCTCAATCCTCACAATTTATAAGCAGAACAAATCATAAACCAAAAGTCTTGGTTCACTATAAAAACCACTAAGCTTTTGCACAAGGCCAAAGCAGCCATGGAAAATTGATTTTCCACAGCTTACTCAGTCCTGAATAGGCTCTGCTTTGTGGAAGATTTTTTACTGAGTGAAGCCAAAACTCATTCTAGTTGAGACCTTCAGGTACAACGTGTGTTTGCTCCATTATTTTTAATGTCACCAACATCCCATTTTAATCTCATGTATTAAAGCAGGAAGAGCACAAAGATATATTTGCATTTTATTACCAGGGTTAAAAGAGGGGACTCTGCTAATCTCCACGTGGGCCATGGAGAAGGAAAATGATTATTTGTTATTTCTTACAAGATAAGCTGTGAGTAAAGAGCATGTTTAAAGTGCAGTGAAGTGGGGCTTTTTGTCCAGCATACTATTAAAGCGTGGAACTTGGGATCCCTGGATCCTTGGGCAGTCAGCACATAAATAGCCCTAGATGAATTCAGGGGACAGGCCACTAAACACAGCATTCCAGGTGCTGCTCAGCGAGCCTCTTGACCAGGGATTGCCACAAGCTGGGGAGCTCTGAGAAAGGCAGGTTCTCCTCAGAGTCTGGCCTTGCTGCAGGCAGCAGGTTGGACCAGAGAGCTCTGAGGTGCCTTTTGACCTGAGCTGTGCTGGTCCCTCTCCACACCTTCTTTTCTTCCAGGATAAATTCTTCTAGCACGTCCTCCACACACCAGAGCAGTAACAGTGCAGGGGCTGGGCAGCCTGTAGTTTACAAGTGGTGCAATTTATGACCCCCCCAAAAAAGACCTGCTGCTCACCCAGCCCTTGGCAGAGCTGTGATCCCACGGGGTCACAGAAGTGCCACTTGTGATCCCCTAATCTTATTACAGGCCATTACCTTTGTACTGAGCTCAATAGCTTTCTGTTGGACTTAAATACATCTTCCAGAATGACATCCTGTCTGAATTTGAAAATGAGAGATGGGGAATCCATCTCTCCCCTTCATCAGGTGCTTCAGAGATTAATCACTCGTTCTGTTAAAAATGGGCACTGAATTTCTGATGTGGATTTGGCTGGGGACAGCTTCCAGCCATTGCTTCCCTAGCACTCAGAATTTTCCTATTGTGAATATGCTCACACGTTTTAATGAGGTCACCTCTGAGTCTTGTTTGCAATTCACTAACATGCCAATTTCTTTATTTCTCATGAGATACTCTAACAGCTCCTGAATCATTTTGGTAGTTCTTTCCCTTGCTCTCTCAAATCTTTAAACAGTTTGTAGGGAAATTAATAAGAGCTGGATGCAATATTCCATTTCTGTGCAGAGAATGAAGACATTTCTGCATTCCTATCAGGAATGTCTTTATTAATGGACATCCTACCATTGACTGGAACAAGCAAACTGGGGTCCTTTGGATGGAATAAAATCATAGTAGAAGACTGACAGTTACTATAGGAAAGGTTTAGTTCAGCATCCTGAGTGAAGAAAACAACTTTCTTAAGTGAAAGTGACTCTCAAGCTGAGGCCTTTCAAAAGTCACATTACCACAGTCACATTCTGCACCACAGCTCAGACTTTCAAACAACTATGCCACCTTAATGTTCAAAATTCTGTGCTAGAGTCCTTTCTTCTCCAGGGGCTATTCCAAGTACATTCTTAGCCCCTAGAACCACCAGAGGCATAGGGAGAACTATTCTACCAGTACATGGGTGAGACAGATGACTCCTGAGATAAACAAAGGCATGGGTTGTACTACGTTAGCTCAAACCCACTAAATTTTGCAATCTTTTAGCTGGCAATTCTCACTTTAGAATTACTGCTGCCATAATTGGTGTTTAATTACATCAATTCCAGTGCATTATTCAGCTGAAAATCTGAGCTCTCCAAAATGCACCTTATTTCCTTTCAAAATGATTCCTTTAGAGCATTTTTTCAGAAGTGACAGATGCTGCATTCCTTTTGCTGCTCAGGATTCTTAGCATCCTTTCAGCCAATTTAATTTCTTTCCATCATATAATCTATTACCAGAGGAAGAATTGCAAGGAAAACCCAGTCATTGGAATCAGAACTGTTTGGGTAATACAGGAATAGTTCATTGAGCCATGTAACACCTAGGAATCCTATTAAAAATATCTATATATAATTTGTAGTTACTTAGTCTTAGGAATCACACCTTGAGCAATAGAATGAAAAAGCTAATGAGGGATAGAGACTTGTTATGTAACAGAATTCTGTAAGGTACAGGTCAACAGGAGCTAATTTGATGGTTTGGTTTTTGGAAATGCCCTCTATCAATGTATAAAGGCTGATTAACCAGAGAGGCCGAAACACCAACGCCTTCATTCAAAGAGGTGCTCTCCAGACAGGTTCCCAACAAAGGATCTACTTTAAATCAGATGTGAAGCAGCACTTGTCAGGAATCTAAGTGAGATTATTAAACTGGTGCTAGTAGACATGAAAATACCAATGAAACTTGTGACTTCTTATAGCATTATTTGCAGAATGACTCAAGAGAAAGTGCCAGCCCTTTCCAGATGTATGAACTGATGACACTCACTCTCTTGAGTGGAGTCAAGACATTTACTGACACCTTCACTAGGTCTCACTAATGAAAATGGTGATAGAATTAAACGTGGCAGTTAGCAGGATGACACCAGGCCCCAGCTCTTTGCAAACATGTCCACACTCAAATATTTTCACACTCATGCCGTGGCCTCCTGAGGAGCTGATGGCTTGTCCCAGGGAAGTCAGGGAGTGTTTCCCATTAACTTCAGGTACCTTATGGTGACATTTCCCTACACATGAATAGGAAGCTACTCATGAGACATGCAAATTGCAGGATCTGACACTTGATGGAACTAGTTAAAAACTAGTCATTTTTCACAAAGATTCGTGGACCTTTTCATCTCTCAGTGCTCCCAAGTGAAAAGTAGACACCTGTCCAGTAAAGCTTTAGGAAAGTAAGAGTCATTTTGCCAAACAGTTGTTAAAGCATAAGAGTAACTGCATGTTTGCTCAATAAATGGAAGAAAGAGCCTTTATGAATTACTGTTCTGTTCTGTCTGTACACAAAGGTAGAAGGGTCAGTGTAGCAAGAACTGCAGCTAAAGGAGATCAAAGTTTTCTGGCTCAATGATTCCTGTTGCCAGAAGTTCACTGCTAACCAGGCACCTAACAAGCAATTTCAGAAAATCATGAAAGAATGCAATTTGTTCCTTGCCTAACCAGTCAATCTAGAAATTGAAGAGCTCAAGGATGCCACCCTGAAATGGAGATTGTTACATCTGCATACTGCATGTTCTCATGTTGTATATACACTGCAGAAGAAGATGAGTTCATAGCCTTAGTTCTTTTGGGTTTGTGAGCTTTGGTCAGGACTAAAATGTTGCTTATACCTCAGAGATATGTTAGAATACCAAGGACAGCAAAAGGGTTTGGGTTAGCAGTTGGATTTTCTACTGCAAAACCTCATATAAATGTGGGATTCTAACTCCTGAAATTTGGGGTAAATTAATATTTCATTCTAAAATGGATGTAATTCTGAAAGCTACAAGCCTTTGGAAGCTGGTATCCTATAGAAATCCATGGAAAACAGCTGGGGCTAGCAACAGCAGGACATACATATTCATCTGCCAATGCAGGTTCCTGCTTGAATCTTCCCTGGAAAGAGAGTGCTTCACTCTTCAGTTTACAGCTTCATTTGCTCCCCAGGAACTGCCCTCAATCATCTCTCCTTTTCACCCTTCAGATACAAACAGCTTTTGTGTGTTGAGTGAAGCTGTAATCTGTAGTTTACCATCCAGACTATTCTATCTGCCAGCTTCTCTGAAGGAATAGAGTAGTCCACTCCAAGCCCAGGCTGCAAAGAGCTTTCAGACAGTTTGAATTTAAGGTTACAAACCAGTATGAAAATGCACTCCTAGCCAGTCCCATTGGGCTGCTGAACTGCAAGTTTTAATCTAATGTGATTTTCCATGTTTGGTTATCACAACAGTTACATACCATGGAGCCATCAACAAAGGCAGGCAGCTTTTGCTTTTTTGCTTCTTTGTTTTTTTAATTTTCTGGCTAACTTTAGAGCCCTTGACTTGAATCTGCTAGCATTTGACTGAATAGGCAATCAGAAGTCAGACAGGAATTTTTCATCCCTAGAAAAGATAAAAGTGAGTTACTGCTTCAACTGGCTGTTGAATTAGCTCCTGTGAATAATAGCTCACAGTCTTTTCAAGTTCTGTGGTTTAATAAGACTCCCTTTTACTTCTCTGCGTGAAGATTTACTGGAAAAGATTCATTCCTTCTGGACATAATGATTACATGTAAAACCCAGACATGAAAAAAAGAAACAGCTATGCAAAGCAAAAAGCATAACTAGCATAGGCTGCTGGTAGCACTGGTTTTTTACTAGCTCCTCCAGGTGGCAAACACAAAGGGCTGTTTGCATTATGCTGGAGGACAACAACTGAGGGGGACAACTGCACCATACAGGCACTGTACCTAGAGTACCTGCAAGCAGACCCTGCCAAAAACTGCTTTGTGTCCACCAGTAATCCAAATGGAAAGTCAATACAAAAGGAAACAATTCTGTATTCTCTGGAAACAACTTTTGTTGTGAGTTAATAAGCCAGCAGCTACTTACCTGCAGGAACTCTTACTACAAATCCTTCTTCTGCAAACAGCAGCATTAAAGGTGTTTATGTAACCTCCAGCCAGGCACAAGCTGTTAATGCATTGCCACTGTCCTCCATGGCACCAATTAGCTACCTGCCCTGAGGGTACCCAGCCATACTACTCAGAAGCCAAGGTTACATGGGACACAGTGTGGACCACATTCCCACAAAAGACAAGGACCTCCAAAAACTCCATCATTTTCTGCTTGCAGCATTAAGGTCACACATCAACCCTACACATTTAAAACAGGGGTACAGCCATTGAAGTACTCATCACAAACCTGAAACTCCATCCTACCCAAGCAAACAGCCCTGCCCTAGTGACAGCAAGAAGCACATGGGCCATCAGGACATTGTCTCATCCCTCATCATGGAAATCTCTCCTGTACAAGGGTGGCAATAACATCTTGGAGCAGTCTTTACTCACTCTCTTTGCATAGGACCACTGCTTCATTCCCCAAACAGCTAATCAATATTTTGCTTTCACCTCATAACTCACTGTGTGGCCCACACTTTCCTTACTGCCCACTATTCAACTGTGTTATGATGGCAGAATTATTAATTTTCTCCAGGGCTTCCCAGCAGTGCTCATCACTTCAGTAGCTGAGTGCTGCACAAGTGCAAATTAATTTAGCTTCACAAAAATCCACACTGGCCAAAAAAAGGGAGTACTGCTGTCTAAAAACAGAGGGTGTGGAGGCATGGCAAAATCAGAGACAGAAGCTTTCACTGGTCTTAGATGTCCCGAGGCATCAGAGATGTCATTTTAAAGTATTTATCCACATTTCAAACGCAGAGGTTGTGGCATCAGTCACAGGTGTGGCTGCTGAGCAAATTGGATTTAGGCCTCTGAAAGTGGTCATTAAAAATGAGATAATTAGAAGCTATTAGAAGCTCCACACAGAGAGATCACAGAAGTAGTTTAAGTGGCTGTATTAGCACTAGGTAAGAAAAGTCCAGTGCAACAGTGCATTATTTCAGTCACGTGGCCATCCCTCACCCTCCCTTGCTTCATTCATTAATGACTTCCCAGCTCAAGCTACAAATGAGGCAGGAGTCAGGCTTGTCTCTCCTGCACAGCCCTGGTGCATCCCTAGAGCAGGTCAATCCTGAGCAGCACTTGAGCCAGAAACCCTGCATGAAAACAACGTGATCACGCATGGATCACTCAGGGACTGAATGAAGGTTGCCAAGCAACTGCCTCCCTCCATTATGCCACAAACCCTTGTCCTTCAGCTCTTCAGCAAATAAATGCCAGGCCCTGTTTCACAACCCTACTCTTTCCCTAGTCTGCTTCTGTGACCCTAATTACCCATGCTCCCAAAGGCTTCTTCACTGCAGCTCCTTTGTCCAGCCAGTACCAGCTTTCCCTCATTACTCCCAGTTGTCATTCTGTCTTTGTGCTCTGATAATTAGCATTTAGTCCATCCCATTATTTCCCTGACCAGATCTTGGCCCCCAAAAGATGAGACAGATGCTGTTAAACAACAAAAACCCCAACAAAACAAAAATAAACAAGAGAGAAAAAGAAGAAGCAAAAGCATGCTTAGTGAGGGAAGAGATTTTAACTGTTAAGATTTTAACAAGTGTCTCCAAAAGCAGTAAAAACACATTTTTTTTCTAAAGCATTAAAATGTTGCCAAGTTGAAGTGGATTTTTGCAGTGGAAAGACAGTCCACCTCCCTGCTCCCAAAACAACTACCTGCCAGATGCCAATTTTCTACTACAGAATAGGGCATGCTGCTGCATTTCCAAGAAAAGATCACCAGGAATGAGCAAAACATTGTCATATAACATAAAATTTCCCCTCAAAACCAGCTAAGACATCTCAGCTGACTTTTTTCCCAAACACAAACAAAATTCAATGGGCACAACCATAATACAATGTCAGATGAAGATAACCAAGTCTGGCAAATTTGTGAGCAAGAACTAAATGAAATTTCCTGTAAACTTTTTACAGGGCTAAGAGCAAGACTAGAAAGAAAAAAATTGTCCCAGATTTAATTTTCTAAGTGGTTTTCTGTTACGGTTTCCCTTTAAGTGTGAATTTCACCCAAGTGCAACAAATATCTTCAGAGTCTGTTTATCTGTCCTGGGCATATTTTTACTTTATCCCAGCTGTTGTCTTTGCTGTGATAAATCACCAAGTAAGTAAAAATAAGTTTTAGTTGCAAAAAGAATAGATGATGAGCCTGATACCAAGAACTGGATCCTTGTTTGAGAGCCAGCAATAATCCAGCAGCTACTGTCCTAAACCACACATAGCTATGGAGCACAGGAGCACCTCTCCTAGGAGGACAGACTGAGAGAGCTGGGGTTGTTCAGTCTGGAGAAGAGAAGGCTCCAAGGAGACCTTATTGTGGCCTTCCAGTATCTTGAGGGGGGTACAAGAAAGCTGGGAAGGGACTTTTTAGGCTGTTGGGCAGTGGTAGGACTGGAGGGAATGGATTAAAACTGGAGAGAGGTCGATTCAGGTCAGACATTAGGAAGAATTTCTTCCCCATGAAGGTGGTGAGACACTGGAACAGGTTGCCCAGAGAGGTGGTGGAGGCTCCATCCTTGGACATTTTTAAGACCAAGCTGGATGAGGCTCTGAGCAACCTGCTCCAGTGGGAGGTGTCCCTGCCATTGGCAGGGGGGTCGAGGCCATTGGCACAAGGCATTTTGCTGCTTGGAAAACCACACTGGGAAGCTGTATCGGAAACATGCCTGTGTATACCTCATTTCAGTAGGCCACTGGGAGGACACTCTCACCCTAGGTCTCCTGCTCTTGGAAGGACTTGTGATTTAGATCTGCTGGACACTGGCACTTGCCCCATTTTCCCCTAGAAGGCCTATCTTAGAATCATAGAATGACCCAGGTTGGATGGCACCTCCAAAGGTCATCCAGTCCAACCTCCCTGCACTGAGCAGGGACATCCTCAACCAGACCAGGTTGCTCAGGGCCTTATCAAGCCTGACCTTGAATGT
>VWZY01000538.1:43010-53168 GCA_013399075.1 Chloroceryle aenea
TTTGTTCGAGGGAGGCTGCTGGAGTGGGTGGGGGAGCGGAAAGTCGCAGTGGAGGGTGTGGGAGCGAGAGGAGAGCAACCGTGGGGCCGGGCTGCTTGAAAGCATCAGGACCCTATTGCGCCTTGATTTCGTTTTATTTCTTTTTATTTCTTTTTATTCGGAGGGAGGGGGGGATGAGGCAGGACGTGCGTTTGACGCATTTGCATTCAAGTTTCCACAGTCATTCACTGAAATCATGCACACAGGAATCCCACAAAATACGGAGGGTGACCTCCCAACACAATTACGATCCTTCCCAAAAAGCAAACGCCATCTCAATTCCCATTCTGTGCATCCTCTGTTACCACGCTACACAAAGTTCTACCGAATCTTGGCACCGGTAGTAACCGATGAATTATACATTTATTAATTTGAATGTTCCCTGTGCCGCTCCCAAGGAATAATCGGTGTGGATTGAAAGCGTTTTAACCTGGCCGTGGCACCCTTGGGAACAAGGCATGAGACAGCTGTAGATGCAAATAGAGGAAGGAGACGAGGGCTGTGGGAGTGTGGCCAGCCCTGCAGTGCCGAGCACGCCGTCCCCTCCCCACTGCAGCAGTCTGGTAATCAGTATTGATAATTTGTAGTCAGTCGGAGACTTATCGCTGCAGAAGGCCCTGGTAGGAATTCTGTCACTAGGGTAGAAAGGGCTCTTCAGCCTTTGGTTAGTGAAAGGTTTCTGTAGCAAGAGAGATGCCTCGAGTTATTCAGTTTGCCCAGGGACGGATTGGCTGTGGCCAGTTTGCCTCTTAATCCCTGGTTAGCAAGCTACGTACACAAACAATAAAAAGGAGTGGAGCTACCTAGCTCGGGTTTCTAAAAATGCTACCTACAGCAGCATTCAATTAAAAACTGAAAGAGGCTTTAGGAGAAGCATCTTCCCTCTTTAAACTCGCAACAGTTAAGGATTCTCTTCACCATTTCTTTAAACCTTATTCTTCCTTGTTATTTGTAGAGAAGATTTGGATCCAGACAACCTATTAGACTAAGCCACTTTATTTCAAGAGCTTCTTAAAGGCAAAAAATCTTATTTTCCTGTGGAAAAATAGGCACATTCTCAGTCATAAACGTTTCCACTTAGTGCCAAATAAACTACATTTGTTTCATACTCAAGCTTCACCCAATAGACCACTGAGAGAACTAGAGTGCCTGATTCCCCCCCCTTTGAGCCCTGTATTTTGCAAAGTGGCAATAAAGGCAAGATCTTGCTGCAACTGGAGCCAACAGAACATTTCTAATCAGCTTAAGCTGGCCCACTATTATGTTTCTGGCCCTGGTCCAGCAAGGCACTTAAGTAGGTGTCTGAGTTTCAGCATGTGAATAGTCCTGCTGGCTTTGGACAGAGCTCTTCATATGACTTAGGCTACAGATGCTAAATACCTTGATAAGTCTGTCTTTATATTGTGCCATAGAATATAAAATCAAGCCTCATTTTCTTTTAGGCTGTGTGCAGTAAAAGGTTTTCAAGTAAAGCTCCTTTGATTTACATAGGGATTTCAGCAGCTGCAGGAGCTTCTGGATTTCAGTACACCCAGAATGCTCATGAAGTTCTTCTGTTTACTCCCTCCCATACGGGATGTGTGTGTTACAGGGCTCAGCAGCTCTTGCAGGTGGGGTCACTGCAGTCCTGGAGCACCATGTACCTGGCTGGATAAGCTTTCTTAGGGAATGCACGTGGCACCTTGAGGGACATCGTGGTGATGCCACTGGAACTGAAAAAAACGTGTCTGAAGCCATTGTTTCATTGTTTGCTTGTGGTGTTTAATTTGAAGAATATTTATTATGAAAACATCTTCAGACCATTATCATACAGGAAGTGTCTGTCACTTTTGATTATGGCCCTTGTTTGGTTTAGAGGAAGTTGTTTAAGAGAAATACAGGGATTTGTGGTAATAATGTGGTAAAGGCGTGGTTTAATCCAGACTTCCTTCAAGACAGTCAGGAACTCGGTGAGCTGACCAACGGATGGCATTATGAGGTTGCAGGAATTCAGGCAGCCCCAGCTTCCTCCTTTGTGTATCTCGGCAAGACTGATCAAACTTGTAAAAGTACTTCAGAGTTGTTGTTACACTTTGTCATTTGCACTTCAGTTACAAGATCAGACCTCGGTACTTAGTATGAGGGGTGCAGAACATTACTGTTTTATCTGGTATGTAATCATAAAGGGGTTGTTGAGTTTAACTGTTCCAGTGTTTTAATAACTAGGCTTTCTTGTCTGCCAGTTGCACTTGAGCAATTGCTTCATCTTCAACAACTGCACACGAGTTAAGCAGCATACAGCTGAATGCCAGGCTGCACTGGAGCTGAACGTGCTCCTTTCCATATTACAGAGTTTTTAGCAGAAGGTTTAAACCTTCTCCTTTTATAAATAAATGAACAAAAGTCATCACCGAGTTACTTTCAATTACCTGAATAGACAAATGGGAATTAGTTTGAGATGAGAATGAATGCAGGCAAGATTCAGAAAAGATTTTATTGTCTCGTAATGCTAACAGAAATGGGATTTGACAGAGGCATCATTATTGCAGATTTTGTTAACATCTAACAGAAGAAATGTTTCAATTAGTTTATTTTTCTGGTAATTTTGGTCATTAAGCAAATATAAAGTTGTTGACAAGCACAATTCACTGGAGAACTGAAGGATAACACCTATTGACATTCTTCTCCTGTTTTTAGAGTACATTACTCTTCCTGCTTTTGAGAATTGAGGCAGTGATAATTTTAAAACCAGTCCATATGGCTAAGAATTTATACTGCCTCATAGCAGTTCTTTACTTACCCTGTGAAGTGTACAGACAGGAGCATGGAGCATCATCTATTCCATCATTTGATGGAAGAGATCCCATAACACACTGAGGAAATAAAAATAAAATTCAGCAGCTTGAACACTTCCAAAATGTTCTCTCACTTCCACCTCCATCACCTCTTTATCCCAATACTAGCTCTGGTGAGACTCAAGGCTTCTGTGTTTAATAATGTATTCCTGAAATTCATTCACATTGACTTTGCCAACTTGAATTTCCTTTAATTAACTGTTTTGTTTTGCTTTGTTTTAGTTTCTTTGGTACCACAGTAGTACATTTCTGCAGACCACATTTTGCACACACTTTTTGCTATAAATATATGTGTAATCTAACCTCATGGTTAGATTTTTCTCAGGTGACATCTGTATTTCTTTAGAGAAGGATCCTCCATTTCTGAATAGTCAAAAGGAAGAAGGGATGTTCATCACTCCTGAGAAACATCAAGTGCTAGGTGTCTTGAAGCCAGCATCCTAAAAGAGCATCACTGCAAATAATTGATATCGTTGGAAAATTAACTCACTAAAAGCTTTGCTAAAGAGCATACAGCAAGAAAGTCCCTCTTTGAACAGAAGGGACTTGAGGGTGCCTCCTACCCTTGTGACCCGTGGGCAGCATCACAGCTGGAAGTTAAATCCTCCAGCAAGTCTTTCTGTGCTTCCCAAGGCTGTGTCTGTATTGAGTACATTTGCCTTTCACCTTACCACACTTCAAAGGCCTTTCTCCTGGCACTCTCAGTGGTTCTGCCCAATGCTTTAAGGAGGAGCAAGTGTCACATCATGAGCCAGCAGTGCTTGTGTACCTCTGCAGTAGCTACCTTCAAAACATACAATCTTAGTTCTCCCTACAAGTCACCTCTCTAAACAAAGCCAGTTGCTGTCATCAGGTGGCTTGTTGAGAATATGTCTTCGTCAGCAGCAGCCATGTGAATCAGTCATGTCCAGCACAAAGTGTCTTCAGAGAATCAGGTGTTTTACAGCCAGGCCTGGGCAGATTTTTCAAATCAAATGGAAAGATTTCCTGGCACAAAGTTCTAGAGCCTTGCAAACAAATAGAGTGAGCACTTGTTTCGTTTACCACATGCATGTATTTTTCCCTAGTTGTCTTACCAGAGTGAAATGACTTCTGCTAAAAGCTTCTTCAAAAAGAGGCAGCTCTCCAGCCAAAAAACTATAGACCAAATTGTAATTTAACAAAGTGATGTTCAGTGGAAGGAGGACTCCCATACTTTCTAATTCAGTGGAAGAAAAAAGTGGCACTAGATGGACAATAGGCACAGCTCACTGTGCTCTGTGGGTCACACATTTAAGGTGCTAAGATGTACACCAGCCTTGCTGGAGTTAGATTCTAAACCAGTGGAAATCTATGGTAGTAGACCTGTGGTGATTTATCTCTAATGATCCCATTTTTTCCACCATTAAATCTTCCAAAACATCAGGTTAGGAAGGAAATAGGTCCCTTTTTTTAATCTTAAAAAGTCATTTATTAGCTACACGAATAAATGAGAATTTGATTATAGAGGAAAACAAATTTTTTAATGCAAGAAAAATAATTGGATTCCACAATGAAAAGAGAAAAATCAGGCTGTTATGAGTTGCCATTTGGATATCTCCAGCTCCTGCTACTTCTACAACATCTTGAAAAATATGATGGCCAAGCCAGTCCTGGAAGTTTGAGAAGTCTTTTATAAAACATGGGCTGCACAACATGAAAGAAGCTCTGATTTGTCTTTAATGACAGACTGTTGATGCTGGGATTTGGTGGTGCACAGTGCCCTGAAAATCTGGGTATTACAAGGGAACAGCTTTGCTTAGTCTAAAAGAGCCAAGCACCTGAGCCACACAGAAACACAGGAGCATCTCTTCAGGGGTCGACTCCTCGTGTGGTTTATTTAGTAGCAGAACAGTATCTGAAGTCATCAAGATCCTTTTCTGTGCAAGTGGAGCCAGTACTGCAGAAAAATAGCTACAGAGAGAGAAATAGACTGAGGGCACAAATGAATTCCAGAAAAGTTCAGTACTGTTTCAAAACAGGAGAAAAATCACTACATGGGAAAAAATATAAAGGAGAGAAGAAGAAGAGAAAGATGGAAAAACAGAGGTGGATCATGGAAGACTTGGTTGGGAGCAGTCACATTACTGAAGGTCCATAAAAATTACTATAGCACAGACATCTATGCATTAATTATATATCTTTTAAAAAAATGGATGTATTTCTGTTACACAAATCTGAGCAAAGCCACTTAAAACACAGGTGGTTTCCTCTGACCAGTGGTTCATCTTCTATTTTTATTGTAGTGTCAGTTGTAACAAAAATAACCCACCAGCAAATGTTCTGTCTCAGCCATCTTAATCAATTCTGAATAATATACTAATTTCTTTATATGATCAGCATGGTTTCAAAGAAGAGGCTGTCAGCTTTATTTTTCTTGGGGGTTCTTTTTTTCTCTTTCATTTTACACATCTAATTACAGTACTCAATAATAGTTATGATCTGTGCCTAAATAGGATGAATTTTAGCAACGTGCTGTTGAATGGTACCATGATTTTCACAAGGGAGGCAATCGGATGTTTGACTATATGTGTAAAGATGGAGCAAGATGCAATAGTAGAAGAATAAATCAGGTAATTAGTAATAATAACTGCATAGCTCATTTACCTAAAGATCATACAGAAAATTCTCAAAGCCATAGAATGATGGATAGCTCAAAATGTTCATCATAGGAAGCCCCCCAGAAAGCATAAAACTTAAATGCACTGTAGTCAAAGAGAATGGTTTGGTTGACTTAAAACAGGGCTAGGAATTAATCTGTGAATTACCAGACTTCTAGCAAAATAGTGTTGATCAGCTCAAGAGCAGAACTGCCAAAAGCTTGAAACTGTTGTAAAGAATTCTACTGGGAGTTCAGAGGAGTTTGTAACAGTAGATTGATGCAGGACATGGGCCATGTCTTCTAGATGGGCTGCTAGAGGACCGCTGATAAATGGCTACAGTTGAGTGGGTGCTCAGAGCTGATGCTTTGCATGTGGTTTTTTCCCAAGCTAAGAAAGGATGTGACAGATTGGAAAATGTTTGTCACCTAGCAGGAGTCGAGGTTATTGGAGATTTCATCCATCACTTCACACAAGTCACTTTATTGATTGTTGTCACTGCCCTGATCAGTTTTGCTTAAAAAAAACAACCCAAAGAATGTCCAGTTAGATAAAACTCTCAGATTTATTTTCTGATCTGGATTAGGTCTTAATTTTAACATTACATGTTTTCAGTTGTGCCGACTTCTGGTTAAAATAGTCATGTTTATATCCACCTGCTCTATTTCCAGTGTGGTTTTAATGGTTTTACTCAGTAACAAAGCTTGTAGAGACACCACATTTGCTACACTACGTAAGTTAATACTCACCGATGGCCTGACTGCTGTTCTGTTTGCCACCATTCCAAGAAAGAAATGATCATGTAGACTCCTTGAAATAGCCAAAATCCTCCCAGCAAGATGAAGCCAAAACCTGAAAGAATGACAATAATTCTCTTTATTTGCTTTAGCATCTCTTTTTTACTGCCTGTATCATTCTGTGAGGCCTATTGCTTGCTTTGAAAGCAAGCTCAAATGCTGTGAGAGTTTTTACCAAAGCTGAAAGGGTACTTGGAAGGGTCTCAATTTGAGGACCTGCCTAAAGGTTTTTTTCCTAGTTTGAGTGCTGCCCACATGTTAGAAGTTAAGGCCAAAGGAAAAGGTGAGTTTTACAGAATCTGCTTTGTCTCAACATGGCTGGTCAGGGAGCTGCTGTCATTTTTGCTTACTCTCTGCACTGCTGTCAAAGTTCTTCAGAACTCTTTGAACCAAAGAATTTCTCCAAGGATGAACACACCTTTGGTAGCCTTCCTACACAGGGAGCCTCTTAATTAGGGACTCAATTTCTCTAACTGAAGAAATGTAGTCCTTTGGAATCACTTGTCATTAAATAAATACAGCCCCTCGCTCCCACATTTATCCACCTGAGTAAACTCTTAATTGTACAACAGCATTTAAATTTCAATAGTCCTCATTATGAAAAAAGAACAAAGGAGTTAAGCCATGCAATCCAAAGCACCAGAGCACAAACCAGAGTGTCAGGGCATCTGCAACATGGTTTTTGTTACCGTGCCTCCTTGGGTGTAAAGCAGAATCCTCCACAACTACAGCTTACGTCAACAGACAAACTCTAATATTAATCAGCCAGCTTTATACAGAAACTGAAGTCATTTGCTACAAGCTTATTTTGTTCTGGCATTCAAATTTTAAATACTCATATTAATTAACACAATTACAGTGTCTATGTTGTTGTCTGTATTGTGCAAGGAACCCTTCCTTTGGAAGTAATCTACTTACACATGTCATTTGCAGTTGTGTATAGAAAGCAAACTAATGCCTTTAGTCAAACAGATGAAAAATCCTTATTTTAACATGTCCCACAAAATTAAAATTCCATTCCAAGCCCAGAAGAAAATTGGATTTTTCCAACTGTCTCCTTTCATTGTCTTCTGCATTTTGACATGTAGCTGTTAGTCGTGGCAGCCTGTGAGAGTGATTCTGTAGCATAGATGCAGTGGCACATACTTGGCTTTGGGTTAAGCACACTAAATATATGCAGATTGCTCAAGATCAGGCAATAAGCTTATGCAGAAAAAGCTTTATATATATACATTTTTATGTATAAACTAAATAATGAATGCTTCCATGTGATTGCTGTTCAGACACCATAAAATGGGGATTTTAGTCTCCTCATTAGTTTGAGGAGTACCTTCCACAGCCCTGACAGCAGCATTTTGTCTCAAAACTGGATTCTACTGGTAATTATGGTGTGAAAAATATAATTGCAATAGGTTCCACATCCAGTGAGATGACTCAGCAAGCAAGGAATACGTTTAGTTGCTGGAATGTAAATCCAATCCTACTGCAAAATTTAGTTGCATTTATCCCATATAATATAAACACAATTTTTTACTGAGCTGATTGCCCTCATATTTTCTGTGCCTAGAACCAAAATGACACCTTGGAATTGAATTTGCTTATTGTTTTTCTGAGCCTTTAGTTATGCCTAACTAATACTTTGGACTTCATCAGTTCAAAGCACAGCTTTTAAAATGCTGAAGACACCAAAGGTGTCTGCACTTTGGAATGGCACAGGGTGCCTGTTAATGAGACTTGTGGTTGCAGCCCCTAGATAAGTTACAAAAACAGGTCACATTTTATACCTGACTTACAGCTCTGTCCAAACCACATGTATTTTCTGGTCCCAGAAAACCAGCAAGGACCAGCCTGCCTGTTAGTGGAAAGTGGAACTGTAGCAGTGCATCTCTGTTCCCACGACTGACGTATTCCATAGCAGCTGAGACTCCCAGAATGATGAAAACAGAAAAAGTTGGATTCTTTACCCTTTCTCTCTTAATTGCCTGCTCTGCTGAAGCATTTTGGGCTGTTCCTTTGCTCGCTGCTGCACCAATAGCTTGCTTTCTGAACATGTAGGTGGTTCTGCTAAAAATTTGCTCTCTTGAGAAACTCAGGATGGCTTTTAGAATAATTTGACTGTAATCTCTGTCCAAAGACAGGAGAGGGATTTCATAACACAACTGAAATAATACAAATCCAGAAAAGAAGTGCTGTGTCCAGATGAAAAGAAACAGTAGCAGAGCTCTTACTGCAATTTTGAAGGATGGAAATATGCTGGCATCCTGTCA
The DNA here is from genome assembly GCA_013399075.1 of Chloroceryle aenea. Lineage (NCBI taxonomy): Eukaryota > Metazoa > Chordata > Aves > Coraciiformes > Cerylidae > Chloroceryle > Chloroceryle aenea. The sequence goes on from VWZY01000538.1 coordinate 51,566, forward strand.
TTACTCTCTAGGTGTGATAAGGCACAGCCAGCGTGGAATAAAATGCCAGCCAGTGTCAGCAAGAGGTGCATGGATGGGTGATGCAAGACCAGGAGGAGTTTGTTGAGCCTTTATAAAGGATCAGGGTGATCCAGAATTAAGTTGGTGGAATTCACCAAAAAGATTGTTAGGAAAAACTGAATCAATGCCACTATTCCAAACACACAAGGCAGAGTGTGAGATCCAGAAGAAGAAAAGAAATACTGACAGCCAGCTCTGTCACAGGCTGCTCTAGTAACCCAGTCTTGCTGTGCTAAGAGAGAACCCATAGCACGATTCATACCTTGGGAAGATGCTGTTTGATCACAGAAGGCTGCATAACTAAACCATTCATGGGTTTGCATCGTCACTCGAGGGGCTGTTTCACCAGCCAGCACCTGCACTGCCTGCAGCACTCCCAAGAGACAGCCTGAGCCTGTGCCAGTGGAGGTGTCACTCATCCAGAAATGAGGAGACCTGTGTTCTCCTTCTCCATGAAGCTTTCCTACACACAGAGGATCTGTGACCCAAGGCAGGTTTTTTCACCTCTGGGGCATTGCTCCCCCAGCTTCCTTTGCCTGTGTCTTTCTCAGTTAGACCATAAGCTCTCTGTCACAGGGTGTTTGCATCCAACATGTTTGTACAGAAAGTAGTGCAGATCTCAGCTGGATCTCTGTGTGCTCCTGCAGTACAATAATGAGATGACCTTAAGAGCATACTGAGAGACAGAAGCCATCTCTGATAGCCTAGTCCCTGGCCCAAGTGACCTCAACCTTGAACTCGGTCTTGTTGAAATTCCTAAGTGTCACCTGGACCCATGCCTCCAGTCTGTCCAGGTCCCTCTGGCATACTGACTGCACCACTCAGCTTGGTATCATCCCCAGACTTGCTGAGGGAGCACTCGATCCCTCTGTCTGTATCATGGATGCAGGTATTTAACAGCACCAGTCTCAGCATGGCCCCCTGAGGGACACTGCTTGTTACCCATCTCCATCTGGCCGTTGAGCCACTGACCACTACCCTCTGGATGCTGCCATCCAGCCGATTCCTTATCCACTGAACAATCCACCCATCCAATCTGTATCTCCAGTCTGTACCTTCTCCATCCAAAGGAGAAGCTGTTGTGAGGGACCATGTCAGAACAGTTGCAGAAGTCCAGATAGATGACATCCATGGCTCTTCCCCTTCTTGGCAAACCGAAAGCTCTGGCACCTGAAGGGATGTTGTGGTAAAGGGTCCTGTAAAGGATGGCTGGGGTAGGTGTTTCCTTCTTCACCTGATCTTGCTTCTTGCTCCCTCAGCCTCTTGCAAAGCAGAAAACAAAGCAGGTTTTTATTTCGGTCTCAGAAAGCTGGCTGTGTCGCAGGTGCCTGGCAAGGGAACACAGGGCTGAGCTGTGTCACACCTCCTATATTTTGACCATTGGCAACGTGCCAGCTTCTGTTTCCTTCCAGCTGTGCAGAACTTCAGGATCTAGTTGGCTAGTAGGACTTGAAGAGTCAAACATCAGTAACACTCTGTTACATGCAGGCTGAAGTCGGTAAGAACAAAATGAACCAACAGATTTGCCTTCATCCTATGTTAA